>JABSTN010000092.1:0-129904 GCA_013759125.1 Fusarium sp. NRRL 53293 | reverse complement strand
ATAAGGTTAGAAAATACACTTTAACTTTAATACAATGGGTTCTCTGCATGCAGAGCATCTCTTTGATAGTTAATAGAAGCTTGTGCTTAGGTTGGCTGGAAGGCAGGCGTGAAAGGTTTAGCTTTTAACGTATGGGTATCAGTCACGAGGTCCCACACCTCAGTCAGTGAAACGTTATTGAATCTCTATTACTCATTCCATCACTGGCCTGACACGCCGGTCATCTCTTCTTCCCATTCCTCAAGTGTCTTGACCACATATCTTGTCTCTGGATTCTCCGATCCAAGTACCTCCCTATAAAGGTTTACACAAGTTTGCATCAGCGATAGAGCACTTTTGTGTTGACCCATAGTCTTCAAGATTTCGGCGCCAAGCGTCATGGTGCCTAACGTCATCGGATGACGTTCGCCCAATACTTTCGTTCTCCCGACTAGCACTTGTTTCTGGATCTCAGTAGCTTTTTCAAGCTCGCCTTGTTCCAAATATGTCCAGGCCAGGATATTCATGCTCAGCAGCGTATTTGGGTGCTCTGAGCCTAGTACAATCTTGCATCCTTCTACAACTTCTGTTCCTATCTCTTCAGCCTTATCATATTGTTTCTGGTTCAAATATGTTAGCACCAGATGACCTTTCGTTTTCAAAATATCTGGATGTCTGTCTCCCTCGGTCCTTTGTAAGATTCTCAAGGTTCGATCGAGAAGTTCTTCGGCCTCAGCATCTCGAAGCTGAGATATATAGTTGAGTGCCAGATCGTTCATACTGTTGAGGGTCCGTTTATCCTCTTCTCCCCAAATTCTCTTGCTCGTTTCAACAAGCTGACTGTCAATCTTTTCAGCCTCATCAGTCTTGCCTTGACTTCTATAGGCTGCAGCCAACGCACTCAAACACCTATGCATCGTCTTACTGTCTTCCCCAAGACTTGGCAAACCTGTCGTAATCGCCTTTTTGCTGATATGCTCTGCAGTTTCGAACTTGCCAGTGTCAATCAAATATTTTGCATATCGATCCAATAGCGTTACCCATAGTTTGATATCAGCCATCTGCGGCTCTTCCTGTGTCACAGACTCCAGATGGGGCAGAAGCAGCTGGCATGTAGGCCAGTTTTCGTATTCGTGAGACCTGAAGTTTTTGCTCATGGCGGATATGAATAGGCTCTTCAATTGCGGCAACTTATCCGAACATGATGCCCAGGCTCTGGTGCAAGTCTGCACCGTCGCGTGTAACTCGAAGACGTCTCTATTGGCAGTCATATAAACGAGGGAATAGCTGCGAAGCACGTCTAGATCATCTTCAAAGCCGACAGCTTTATCTTTCCAATGCTTAAGTTTGCCATTGTAGTAATGAAGTGCGAATTCAGGGATTCCTTTGTGATCGAAAAGGCTCATAAATGATAAGAGATCGGCTGCTGAGGGCTTTTCCTGACGGATCTTCTCAAATGTAACTTGCCAAGTGGTGATCACAGAGTTTGAAACAGTCTCGTCTCTGCGGAGATCACCAAGATCGACCTCCAGAAGTCTGTTCTTCTTCTGATCACTTTCTTGGAATGCTTCCAAGTAGCTTTTAACTGATTCCCGTGGTGAACGTCGGTTGATGTAGGCCGCAGCTTGGGTGATAGCGAGGGGAATGTAATCCAAAGCCTGAAGGAGCTCAACAGCAGCGTCTTTCTCGAATTCAGTGGTAAGTTTGGTTGTGAAAAGACGCAGTCCTTGAGCCTCATCCATGGTAGACACTCGGAAAATGTTCTTGTGACTACCTGTCAGCCTTTGCGCAACATCAAGACTGCGAGAGGTGACGAGGATGGCGCCATGAGTAGAATTCGGTAGGAATAACGCGAGGGGTCGTTCATGAGTGTCTTTGGGGTAGAAAAGGTTGACGTCGTCGGCGTTGTCGAGAATCATCAGCCAATGACCAGACTCATCGTTCTGCAACCAGTCACGAACAAGAACAAGTATGTCGGTGCTTGGCTCATCTCGCTTGGGTAACTTCATTCTCCCTGCTATAGCGCGGTAGGCCTCTTCAAATCTCGGTCTTGAGCTTGCATGGACCCAGAATATATCGAGACCAGAGTCCTCGTCGTGCATAGAATAAGCGAAGTTAATGGCAACCTGGGATTTACTGCATTTTGTCAATCAATGCTATCCTTAGAGCGACGCAGATACATACCCAAACCCTCCCATGCCTACAAGAGCCATACGGCCAGCAGAGCTACTGTACTTGTCTCTGAGCCATGCCGTCATATCGGGACGTGCGACAAAGTCGTGGTCTCGATCAAAAGGAATATTGAAACATGGCGGGCGAGCTACTGATGTCGTGCTCCGCTGTTGAAGCGACAAACCCTGGACCCTTTGCGACATGTCGAGCAAAATTGTCCTATTGAGGTTAACTGAGGCATTAGTCGTTGTGGTTATCGACTCACGTTTGGTCGACCTGCAGACACAGCGTGATTGTCTGCTTGTAGTGCTCAAGATTTGATACAACCGTACTGATTTCCTTGCTGTCGAAAGGCCATTTAAGCGCGCGGAGACCAAATCGACGCATGGCCTTCCGCGCACTCCCGGGGACGAGTCTATCATGGACTTCTGCTAGTTCTGTTTTGCATGCATTCAATGACTCAACTAGCGACCGCGATGATGCAAGCGCCGTATTTTTGGGGTCGTTGATGAGTCGCTGGGCAGCTTCAAGGCATACGTCCAGGTCTTTCAGTCGGCTTTGAAGTCGGGTAATGTCAGCCCTCGCATTTCCAGCTGCGGTCGAGTACTGAACGCAGAGTTTTCCGACTTTGGCGGAGAGTTCGACGATGGCGATGATGCTCGCGGCGAGCCCGACGGCCTCAGCCATGGTGAGCGATGGTTTTTGTCAATCTAGGTGAGAATGCCGATGGGATGCAGAGTCGCGCTTTATGAACGAGCAGTGAGGGGAATCATTTTCAACCCTGTCTGCCCAATGAGGCTGCGGTGTCAGCTGAACCCAACGTGGCGTTTACAGACTAACAATAATGGGAGTTTGACGTCAGACTGCATTGGTGCAGATATTGCAATTTTGATTGATACTTGGAGATTACGACGTATCAACGAGACAATCGAGCCAACTGCGGTGTAGATAAAATAAAGCTCCATGGCATGGGCTGAAAGGAAGATGTGAATCCGATGTCTACAGTCATTCAAAAATCTCTATTCGTAACTGGCTCGCTATGCAAATTGTGCTGAGCTCTATCATTTGACAATCTAGGTCATAATCCCATGTATGTTGTTTCCGCTTTGATATTGTATCTGTACCATCCGTCTAACGCCATGACCAAAACGCCATTGAAATGCAAAGTAAATATTGGGGTCCTCTCAAATTCATGCAACAGATTCTGTTCTTCGTGATCGTCGACGTCTTCGACCTTCATGCAACGGAGTAGATCGATGCTTATTCACTGCTGCCAAATCGAGAGTTGACTCGGTAGCAGCTCTTTTGACAACCTCCATAGACCCATCTTCTTCAATGGTCTGGATAGTCATCTCTCTCTTCTCATCCTCGATCATCTCAATCCTCTCTCCGACGCCGAGAAGTCGTGGTGTATCAGAAATCTTGGGCTTTTCGGACAGGCCCATCCAAGCCAGAGTCTTCTCCCATATTCCCGGTGGGGGAGGACTCCACATCCCTACGTCAAAGGTATAGTGCTGTTGCTCGTCGGGGAGGTTGAGCCATACGAAGGGTCTGTTGCTGTTGATCCGTCCTTCGATGACAAAGTCACCAATCTCGTCGGGGATTCTGATTGGCTCGGGAATGAGAATTGTTTGGTAGGCGGGTACGATGAGATGAAGCTGGACGGGTCGGCAGAACTGTTTTCGTCGTGCTTTTGACATTTCTCGCTTGGTGATGCGCTCTCGGGCTGCGAGCATGAACATGAAAACGGTGTCGAGTTGATTGGTGTATCCGCAGAACCGAGGACTCAAAGGCTTCTCTTCGACAAGATGGAAGAACTTGGGATACCAATCTGTGTCGGGATGGTAAAGGAAGAACCAGTGATCGCGTTCGGTGTCGACACTCGATTGACTTAATCGTTCTCGAATCATATCGAACACATATTGCGGGAAGTCTCGTTGCGCCGTAAGCGCCGCCTGAGCTTCTAGACTGGTCGAAATCTCGCCAAGCTTGGCCGCGATGAGGTTCAAGGCCTGAACGCCCTGATATGTCTGAATGACATTCGCGCCCATGCCCAACGTCGTAGCGACAATACTAAACTGATGAAACAATCTCGTACTATCAACTAACGACTGACCCATGACGTGCATCTGCGGCAGAATACTCTGCGCGCCCTTGATGGTCTGCGACGCGCTAGAGAGAAAGTCGTTGGCATGTTGGATTACGTCTCCAACCTTGGAGATCTTATTCGCAGCCTGGACGATCTTGATGACGGGCGCTGCAGAGGCGCATGTGCTTGCCACTTCGAGGGCTGCTGCTTGGAATTTTCTATCGCGAACTGCTTTGGTGAAGAATTCGTCGAGGCCCATGATGTTAGTTTCAAAAAAGAGTGTGTCGAGAGAGTGAAGCACGTAGGATGGGTTTGGAGTGAGGCCGTAGAAAAAGGCGGTAACTGAAGATGGATACGGCTTATCGATGTGGCAAATGTGATTGGTTTAGCGAGCATGATGTGACCAATTGGAGGCGGACAGCTGGTGAAGTGGATAAGTCAACTTGCGGCCCAACGTGAGACGCGTATCATAACAACCAAGAGTCATCGCCTTGAAACCAGGGACGAGAATTATGACGCAGATGATCACGGTAGAGATAAAGAGCTTGAGCTAGAAAGACCCTCTTTGTGGATTGTCTCGGTAATGTGAGCTTGGTACCTGGGTCGTAGCTACGAGCTGAGGGAACTAAGAATAGCTTCAGGGGGAGCTTCAGAAGTGGGCCGCCAAGATCTGCAGAAGAAAAGCTCGGATGCACAACTCAGCAGATGTTTTTATGCAAGCTTGTGAAAATGCGTCGTCTTGCCTAGGGTAGTTTCAGAGTCTAGATCGAGATCATGAAGTCACAAGGGTTATAATCTAAGAAGTCGACATCTGTTGAGCGATTCAATATAAATGACATTGAGTACAGAATTAAAGCACTATCGTTAACATCAGTGAGGCTGGGAGGTATCCAAAGAACAAGACCTCAACTTTGCCAATCACCATACTCTACCTATTGCTTCTGCATCTTGGCCCAAGCAATCGTCGCACCCAACCGATCTCCAGACTCATAAAACATGTAAGTATTCCCTCCAGTACTCGCAATATCCGGCGCTGCAACCCTTCCAACATCCTCCCCTTTCCCTCTAGACTGATACAGCAAAATCGGCTCGACCCCAACATCCCGTAATGTCTGATCAATAGTCCTTGCGTAAATCTTACCCGAAGAGCCATGATAAATAACATAGGCCTGACCATTCCACGTCCAGTAATTCGCACCCGAGACATCTGTCCCCTCAGGTCCGCCAGGCTGAACAACATAATCTGAATCAACAGTCCATTTCCGACCATCGACAGATTCAGCGAGACGGATCTTGCCCCTGTTGTCTTTTTCGTTGGCCATGTAAAACATTGCATAGTTGTACTTGGATGCAGAGTTGGGATGCGCAAAGACACGGGCGTAGCTTGATTCTGTGGTGTTGGACCCGCTCATTTGGTTATCGACTGCTACGCCGCCGTAACGGAAGTCAACGCCGTTGCTTGATTCTGCCCAGCGAGTCTGCGTGTTATCCCCGTGGAAGTAAAGAAACATTCGGCCGGAGTCAGAGTTCCAACTTGCATCTGGGCTTGAGACGTGAGGGACAGAGTAATATGAATCCCATTTGTTGGCAATGACAGGGTTATTCTCATACTCTTTCCAAGGTCCCTCGAGACTATCAGAGTATACCAGAGATATACCGCCTGGGTTCTCGTGTGGTGCGTAGTAAAGATACCATTCTCCGAGAGGGTCGTCTAGATATTCCCCTGCATGGAAGATACTAGGAAAGATGAACTCATTTGTAGGATTGTACTTAAAGGTGGCTTTGTCGGTAACATGGCCTTTGTACCAGAAGTTAGGCCAGCCATCAGGTGCAGGAGCAAGTTGTCCACTCGCAACAGATGCCAAAATGGCAACGCCCAACAGGCGAATCGTCGTAGTGAAGCGCATGGAGTATATATACAAAAAAGCCGCTGATTTTCACTCGGATACAGAGCAGATAAGATCAACAGATAATCACAAAACCTGCCAGCATGTTCTTCACCTTTTATAAAAATCATTTCCATCTGTTGTATAACCAACATCCATTATCATCGGCATCAAACCGACACTCCCCGAAAGCATGTGAGTCGTGCCAGCGCATGACGAGACAAAAAAAGGCATGACCCATCCTCATCTCGCTAGTGTCAGCCTTGCAAGCAATTATGCGAGAGTCAGGGCAGCGCCTCGACTGGTCAGAGGAGCCGCGCAGTGTAACATCGGAAAACAAATCTGCACGCCAAGCCTGGGGTCGTTACATGGATCTCCCCTAGGCTTTGGTGGGGGGGTCAGGTACCGTGTTATTCCCGGCGTTTCAGCGTGTGACGAGGGCATGTGGTGGTTGGGGATGCTGACTTGTGTATGCATATTTTAATTAGTGCATGGACGGTAGTTGGATGAACAAAACACGTCATTGGGGAGAGGTTATTGGTTGTTTCAGGTGATGGCTCTGTATGTCAGCTTCCTAACGTGGCAGTATCTCGTCCGATGTAGCCGATGATCAATGAGAAGAAACGATCTCAGCTAAGGATGTGGCTTGGCAATATCTTGGTTGTCAGCGAGGATGCAAAGATAATCGGTGTGAGATGGCTTTGCAGCGAAGGAACAGCGCTCCTTGGCTGCGACCTTAGCATTAGGTGAGCATTCTCGAACTATGAAGACATGGAATAATTGAAGAGGATAGAGCTGTAGACCGTTGAATGATTCTTTGGAAGGCCTAACTGCCTTGGTTCGATTGATCTCATGTCATGGACTCATGCATCTCAACGTCTCCATACGACTCCAACCTGGTGCTCAACATTGCAACCCAAAATTCAACATCACATAACAGTCAACGGACGTCCTGTTTCAAACATGTAAGGCTGACCGTTTCCTACCGAACCCAATGAAACTGCAACCGACCTTGTTTGTGAGCCATTGTTTAAGATGACGAAACAAGACTACTTTATTACACCTATTGAAACAAGTTCGCCCATATGTGATTAATAGGACCTAAAACAATTAGCGCATGGCTTTTCGCTGCTCAAGCCTGTTAGATTACCAGACATGACGTGGCTACCTCTCTTTTGTTCTGGCGTGTTTACATGCATGACATGCACATGAAACACGTAAAGGGCCTATACTTCGAGGACATATATCAAAGCGCCCAAGCCTCAAAGCTGAGAAACCTGTTGAACAGCGTCAAATTGGCATGTCAAGCTGAAATGATGAGACTTGTTTGGACTACAAGAAATCGCATAAATGGTGGCATCCGTTGTTTGGTCAAAAGTCAATTGCCTTGGCCAGTAACACGTCATGGGCGGTTTTCATAGCGTTGGAAAGTTTATTCAAAAAGAAACTTTGTCAAATGAAACGTTTTCGGTGTTGCCGCTGATGTCATAGATGAGATTTGACAGATACTTGATCAAAGAGAGTGCCATTAGAAATCATATAATTATCATTAAATCAAAACTCATTACACATCATCGTCATCAGCCCGCCACCATCGCTATCACCGATAGATCATTAATAACGGTACAGGGCTTATTTGAGACCACAGTTCTTGATAGCAACCTGAGTAGCAGTAGCGTCAACCCGTCCAAGCTTAACAGCCTGATTATTCGTGAGCGCATTCATCGCAGCAGGGGAAATGTTGAATCCTGCATCGGTATGATCAATCGCGAGGACATTAATGCTCTTTCCCTTGTAGGTGAGCTTCCAGCAGGTACCGCAGTTGGGAGAGTTCCAGCCAGCGACAGCTTGCGCACCGCCGATGTAGGGAAACTTGGGAATTTGGCCTTGGGTCTTCCACTTGTACTTTGTGATGAGACCGTTTTTGCCGTCGGAACAGGCGACGGCTGTGAGGGCGCGGCCTGATTCACCGTAGCCGGGGTCGTAGGAAACTGTGAATCGTTAGGTGGGGATAGTGAGAGGAGGATGGATGTGGGCGGACCAGTGGTGGCTGAGACTGAAGTCAGAGCTGCGGCGAGGTAAAATAGGTTGGTCAGCTGCATGATGAATGATATTACTGTATTAAAGTATTATTGATAGATGAGTAGGATGTTGGAGATGATAGATCAAGATAAAAGCCAGGGGCACTTCATCCTCTTTATATATTTCCTGCCTCTCACTCCTCACCCAAGAGCCGAGCCATCCGATCATAAACTTCGTGTTCAAAAGCCATAAGCCTTCCCCGCAGCATGTTCTGATCCCTCAAACAGTATCTGGATGTAACGGATCGGTCCGCAACGCTCGAGAATAGAAAGTCTAGAGTTCAAGCCATGATAATCAGCTGAGTATGACTAACCAAATGCAGCGTAAACCACCCCAAAATGATCGTGTTCGAAGGAAATGGAGGGGTAGAAAGTGTTTCAATTGGTTGGTGGGGCATTGAGTTCTGAGCGATCGTACTAAGCGATCTCGTATTCATGGGACCAGAAGCTATCAGATGATGATGGCCGGATCAAAGGGTCCCTCAAGATTTGGAGATTTCTGACGTCAGATGCCACTCCAAACCTTCGAATTACTGCAGATTGAATCGAACATCGTGGTGTTTGCATGGACAAGGATTGCTATGGGCTAAACGGATGATCCGGGTTTAGTTGCGTCTTGATCATAGAGCGGCTCATTTGCTGCAGCGAAATCCACGATGTTACACTGAACAGATCTCGGCACTCAGGATAAATCAATGCCCGAGCCATAAACTTGCAGCACCGCTCTCCGCTCCAATACGGGCCATCCATCCAGGGCTCGTATTTACCTTTGAATCAAAGCACGTGTAGCCTCATTGATTCCACTCACACTCGTATAGAAGTAGACGGTATAACTTCATCGTCTCGATCGATTCCGAACACACGATCCTTGGAAGATAAGAGGCCAATAAGCCGTTCAAGCATTAGATAGTCAATAGCGGAGCAAAAGACATCGGGTATCTACGGTTTTGGAATGCCGCATACCATCGGAGAAAGGAGCATAGATGGTAAAAAGGCCAAAATAAGTACATTGATCTATGGGCCATATGTGTAGGGATAATGTTTATGCTGTATTAGAAGAGCCTCTTCCTACGTGGCCCAACGACGACGCCATCATGTTCTGGAAACATTCTATCGCTTTCAGTAAGTACATCATGCGGTCGGCTAACTTATGATAGGCCGTAGTCAGAGTGGCTTCACAGGGCCGAGAGATAATCCATGGCGCCACTGAACACCATGATAAGACGACATATCTGTTGTGTGGGGGACTACCTTGCTTACATGTTTATATCGAATGACGTATGTATGCGCTATATGAGCCCAATATCACGTGTCTAGTGAGTCGAAAAGCGAGGAATCAACGAAAGAATGGTATTGTACTAATAAGAAAGGTAAAGACATGTCCAACGCCGATTCATGAAAGTTCCCCAGTCATTACGTAGCACATATTCATAAGCTCAAGCCTCGATCTTCTCCTCATGCATGGTATGGCCCTTATCATCACTCAACACAGAGCCTCTTCTTCTCGGTGCTGAGACTGCGGCCTGCGCGTCCCAGTACAGGTAGATAGCATCAGTATCACCATCATACTCGTCATCAGAGCCAACTTCAATGATGCGCCACTTTGCACGACTGACGCGCTCGCGGCAAACAGCGTTCATGTTAGCGAACCTGACCTCCGTATCTTCTCCACCGTAGCTCTTGATGTTCTTGACCAGGTTCTTAAGGTATGTAACCGCAGTGGTGTCTAACATGTTGACGCGGGAGAAGTCTAAGACGACGAGACCGATGCCTGGAAGCGATGAAGGATCACTGATGTTGGCTTGCTTCCGAAGACGGGCTACTCTCTTCTCTCCGACGACGGACCAGTTACGCTCAGTTTCAGGTCCATGACTGCCATTGTAGAAGGCTGCATGGAAGGTTTGGATTTCATCAAGCACCTTTGAGGTATTGGCGAAGGCATTAGGAAAGATGAGAGACTCATTGAATGTGAAGATCCTAGTGTCTTCTGGGATATGGGTTGATGAGAATTGGTTGCTTCCGGGCCAGTTTGATCTGGGACTTGACTCAACATCGGCTCCAGTCGATGAAAGCTTGGTAAAGACCTGGCGAAGGAGGATGTAGACGATGTTGAACCCAACAGCGCATCCAATGCCGACCTCACTGGAGTGAAAGAGAGTAACCCAGAGTGCAAGCATGGAAGCGACAAAGTCTGCCAAGGAGGTCTTCCAGTAGCGATAGAAGGTCGAAGGAGGCGATATGAGACCCCAAACAGCAGTGATGATGATGGCCGCTAGTGTCGCTTTGGGAATCCAGTAGAGTGTACCAACAAGCTCGTAGACACAGACCAAGACAACAGCCATGGTCACTACACCAGAGAGAGGAGACTTGACGTTACATGAGGAGTTGACAGCTGTTCGGGACATGGCGCCACCAACACCCATAGCATGGAAGAAACTGTTGAAGAAGTTGGTGATGCCGAGGTAGCAAAGCTCTTGACTCTGGTCTGAAGTGTAGTGGTTCTTGACGGCGAATGCTCGTGCAATAGCCAAGTGTTCAACGGCAGAACCAATGAAGACAGCGATACTGCGCGCGGCCACTTCAGGTATGAGATCAGCCTTGGGCATTGTTGGTGCTTGTTGCCCCTTGGACTGAACCTTGACAACTTCAAAGAGAAAGTCATCAGGGTCCCTGTTCTTATTAACAGCGTAACTGACACCAGTGAAAAGCACCAAGCTCAAGAAAGCTCTTGTTGTAGAGAGGAGCCAGATGACTTTGTTGTCTTTGCTCCACCTCTTCCCAGATTTCTCAAGAATAGTCAGGAACAAGATTCCTGTGAAGCCGATGAGACATGCCCAGCCATTGGCATTAGGAAGTTCATTGAAGATATCGTGGATCTGCTTTGCTGCACCATCACGGACATTGTCTTCACCGAGCAGTGAGTCCATCTGATTGAGGATGATGGTGATGGCAATTGCAGTGATGAAACCACTAAGAACAGGGAGAGATATAAATTCGAGGAGGAAGCCGAGTTTAAGAAACCCAAGGATGAGGCCATAAATTCCCATCATGAAGGCTGTTGCAGAGGCAATCTCAGATGGAGTCCATCGATCTTGGAGGGCGTGCACGTTCTCGGAGGTGAGGAGGCCGATAAGTGAAGTTGGACCAGTTGAGACATCTAAGTATCGTTAAACACAGATCTGATGTTGAAAGTGATTTTGGATAGCTTACCCTTAGTAGACCCCATAAAAGCGTAGATGACAGCTGGAAGCCAACTCGACATCAATCCATACTCAACGGGAATGTCCGCAATCTTCGCATAGGACAGACCCTGAGGAATCAACATGAGACCAAGGGTAAGTCCAGCAATGAGATCATTGACGATCCATCGTGGATTGTACTTGGGCAACCAGCCCACAATGGGTACCTTATCACTCAGGTACTGGACAGTTCCGGATGGCAAAGCTTTAGCTCCCTTGACTCCTAGTCGAGCTGCGCGATTCCAAGTGACATCGTTGCGAACGTCTGACTTGGCTTTGTCGAGCAGTTTCATACTGGTGTGATCAAGATGGCAGAATATTCAGTGAAGATGTGGTTTTCGAGTCTGGAAAATCGAGTCCAGAGCTGACGTTTTACGGATTAATATAACCATACGCTAAAAATAAGTCTATCTATCTGAAGCTGCCGAATCGAGGCAGCTCTACCCTTAGGATCAACTAGTCGTCATATGTAAGTTACACTGGCAGACGTGAACCTTCAGAGGGCATCACATCAACCCCCTCTACCGGTGACCATTCGCCGTACACCCTCCCCTCATCACCACTGCATCGCGGATTGGGTAGGTATATAAATGCGACACTCTGTCTTACGGGCGTATATCCCCATGCAGGAATCATCGACAGAAGGATGTGCCTCGATACCGAACACCGACAGATATCCATTCAATCCGAGAACAAATCAATTCAATTGAGTTCGACCAGAGGTATCACATAGGTTGCTTACACGGCGGTGGTAGCAGCCAGTAAGCTGACCTTGGGCTTCTGCCGGAGTCGCTTAACCGGGCCTGGGAGGGTTGCGTGCCAGGGGGGACAAACATGTCCGCTGACCACATGACGATGGGGGTAACAAGATCGACGCCTCATAAAGCCCGAGGATGAAGATCAGTGGTGGAAGTTACATCGATACAACTTCGCTTGAAACGGGACCCAGGGGCTGGACTTGGACATGGGATGAAAGCCTGCATGACTAGGATACCAAGAAAGAGGCGTATATATCACGAGTCATAACGTGGCGTATACCGTGCATCAGCTTTGTAATTTCAGAGCTTCCTAAAGTGCTCTGGTGTACTACTAAAAGGTCTAGACTCTAAAGATAGAACCCTGTCAAACAGCGATTGTCGAATCACACCAGTAGGACCGATAACCCGTTCAAGACCCCTCTTCTGCAGGCCACGCCGCCCAACCAAACATGACTGTGATCTTGAGTGCAGCGGCTACCCACAGCGCACCAGAAGTCCCCAGCTCGCTCTTCGCAATGAGTCCTCCAATTATAGCGCCGATGAGGAGCAGGACCGGTGCTGCAACACGCCTGTTTCTCTCCGCATTGACGAAAACGCTCTCAAACAGTTCCGCGTCGGAGAACAAGTCGCAGTAGATGCTCGTGAGAACAACACTAGTCAAAGCGTTGAACTTGAGTGCGCGACTCGCAACAGCTTGTCCGCAGCTTTGGAACGCCACGAGAGCTATTGGTACAATCACGTACCAGGGTGTATCATCTGGACCTGCACCTTTAGGGCCCCAGGTGACGATACAAGCAGCTGCAACGATGAAAACTGTCTGAATGCCAAAGGACAAGCAAAACACCCATTTTCGTCTAGGCGTGGGTGTAAATACCCTGTGCAGACGGCTAAAGAAGAATGAACCGATACAAAAAGCCAGAATCGAAGATCCAGACTTTTTCCAGCGATTAGTCCCAGCCGTAGGTCCAAGACCTAGATAAACAGTATTTCCTACACAAGTCAGATCAGATCAGATTGAATCAATGGGAAGGATTTACCGGTCTGCATAGATACGAAGGCACCCCATGTTGATATGGAAGCACTATCGAGAATGCCTGTTATGATGTAGCACGCCAGAAGCATAACATCAGCCCAATCGCGGCGGACATCAGAACCTAATCTCTTGCGCAACCAAGATCTAGATCCTGGTTTTGGAGCGAGCAGAGCCTGCGTCTCATCGCTCTGTGCGGAGATGCCGTTTTCAGCTCTGCTCTCACCGTTGGTGATTGCGCCGTATGGTTGAGACATTGGGGTGAGATTGCTGCTGTGTGTGTGTTTCTGTTGGATGATGTGAAAGTGGTTCGAGATATGCGTTTCTTTGTAACGTCGGTTAGAAGAGGGGCATAAATAAACGAAAACTGCCAAGGTGTAAATTACGATTAAAGGCGAAGCACCAGCCAAGCCCAAAAAAATCAACGAAACAGGGCCTGGTTTCTCCCCCCAGACTCCGCGTCTTCACCGAGCTAAGACAAGGTTTCAAACAAAGCCAAGCTTAGCTCCGTGCTTAAAAGATAGGCTTGGCTTACTCCCTCCCGATCGTTTACTTGCAGGGCACGGGCACTATTCTTGGCATAAGCGGGGAAATCTCGCCAAATCCCGGGTCTAGTTTTATCTCCGGCTTACAACGTACCCCACATCCCGGATTCTTCTTTTGATCCAATGCACCCACGCTATCACGGCGTCATCTTGCCTTCCCCTCCTTCTTACCACGTTGAGTATACGGCTCGAGCTGATCACACCCTAATAGGTTACGCGGAAGCCTGTAAGCGCTCGCAACGCCCTGAGAAGCTCGTTGCATTTTGCTTAGTGTTACGCCGCATCCATACATATTGAGAGAGTTGTACATAGTGCAATACCACGTAGGCAGGGTTGCGTACTTGTTTGACTTGGAGGGGGCTATGTGCCGGATAACCGAGCCCCGCGTTGGCAAACGGCAGTCATCACCATCATGCGCTGTTACCCCAGACGGGATTGCATACCAAACTAGACGTAACTCGGTGATTCGCCGGCGATCGCTTTCTCGGCGTCATGAACTTCGTTTGGCGCTCTATCTTGGCGTTGTTTACCCTCAACTTTGAGAAGCCTACTTAACGTGAGTGACGATTGAGCAATTGGTGCCCCCAATCCATCGTTCATCAATGTCAACCAAATACTCATCTTGCCCAAATTAGCACTCCTTTGTTTAATCAACAAGTCAATTGTAACCTGTCTGTGACAGCCCCGCAAACATGCATCTCCCTCACCTTGCCTATCTCGCAGCCCTTTTGGACATCTGCGCGGGCGTCCCCGTAGAGGACAGTCCTCGCCAGAGGCTCCTCAAAGGTCTGGGACTTCCACCCAATTATCGCGGTGTGACGGGCGGCAAGAAAGTGCCGTTTACGCCGGGTCACAGAGACCCAATTGATAAGCCCGTCGACTCTATCGGCGACGAGCTCGATCCTCTGCCCTGGCGCAACGGTCTCGGAGCTTCTGTTTTGGGACCCTGGAATGAGGCGCGCTCGCGTCAGAATCCTGATCTCGTTAGACCACCTAGCACTGATCATGGAAATCTGGCCAACATGCGCTGGAGTTTTGCGGACTCGCATATTCGCATCGAGGTTCGTGCAGATTCATGTGATGTGCAGAACCTTTTGCTAATTTGAGAATAGGAGGGCGGCTGGACCCGTCAGACCACCATTCGCGAGCTGCCAACGAGTGTTGAGCTTGCGGGCGTGAATATGCGTCTCGGTGAAGGCGTTTATCGCGAACTTCACTGGCATCAGGAGGCCGAGTGGGCCTACGTGCTGGATGGAGAAGTCCGAGTTACGGCTCTTGATTACGAAGGCGGAAACTTCATTGACGATTTGAAGAAGGGTGATCTATGGGTAAGTAAGCGGGTTCTGTGCTGATCGTTATCTAACAGCCGGCAGTACTTCCCTAGCGGAGTTCCTCATTCCCTGCAGGGTCTGAGCCCAAACGGCACGGAATTCCTCCTCATCTTTGACAATGGTCACTTTTCTGAGGAATCGACCTTTGTTCTCACAGATTGGCTCGGTATGTTTTTACCCGATTCTGGGATACACGTAACTAACACGAGCAGCTCATACGCCAAAGTCTGTGATCGCCAAGAATTTTGACTTGGATCCCGAGGTCTTTGCTCGTCTTCCCGAGAGCGAGAAGTACATCTTCAAGGGCCGCACTCCGGGTCCCATCAGAGATGAAGCTCCCAAGGGAAAGAAGGCCAAGAAGTCCAAGTACAACTTCACCCACCGCATGCTCGACCAAGAGCCTCTCAAGACAAGCGGAGGCCAAGTCCGCATCACCGACTCCAAGAACTTCCCCATCTCCAAGACCGTGGCTGCAGCCCACGCTGTCATTGAGCCCGGTGCCATTCGCGAGATGCACTGGCATCCTTCCGCTGATGAATGGTCATTCTTCATCAAGGGACGCGCACGCGTGACTATCTTTGCTTCTGAAGGTAACGCACGAACCTTTGACTACGTTCCCGGTGATGTTGGCATCGTTCCCAAGAATATGGGACATTTTGTTGAGAACATTGGAGATGAGCCTATTGAGATGCTGGAGATCTTTAGGTCTGATGAGTTTAGAGATATTTCGCTATTCAAGTGGATGGGTGAGACACCAAAGAAGCAGGTCATTGATACACTGTTTGCGGATGACCCCAAGAACGCAGCCAAGTTCTGGGACAGGATTAAGGATGCGGATAATGATGTTATCACCAAGCCTGACTTTGTTAGGTCAAAGCCTGAGGCTGACGAGGAGTTGTGAGCTCCTTCACACTGTATAGGTAAATTGTTATGGAAGAATGCATTATGTATACAAGACAAATAAATCTGCTGGTTTTTTTAATTGTTCATACAGGTGGTGCACGCAAAGTGAGGCCAGAACTAATAAATTTAAAGCCACCACGACGGCACAGAAAGCCGCAATGTCAGCACAGGTCGTGTGTTTTGCTCAATTATGTTATTGTCCCGACCGTCGGTCATGGATCAGCCATACTCACGACTTCATCGCCCTAACTTGAGGTTTGTCTATGTAGGGTTTATCGCTCTCTTCATCCTCTTGCCTTACCCTGAAGATCGCCGATTCATTTTAGGGGGCTGATTGGCCCACCTGTGGTTTGGCCACTCATCGATAAGCCACTCGCCGTTACAGCGTACACTGGGTTTACAATGGGTGAGCCTTACATTTCCAAGGCCCGTCTTTATTTCACTTTTCTCACGTGTTGTGCTCGCATAATACCTATAGCCTGTCCATAGCTATCGTAAAAGTACATCGCCCAAGAGTCTCCCACGATCATGTCACGCAGTAGCTGCTCTCTTCTCCCAATGACTAATCAAACGAAGGTTGCGTGGTCTAGTTGGTTATGGCATCTCGCTCACACCGAGAAGGTCCCCGGTTCGATCCCGGGCGGAACCATTCTTTTGCTAATTTCCATTATTGTCAAACATCTTTTTTCTCCCGTGCGAAACATACAGTTCGTAGCGAAATTCGAGATTCATATGGCGTTTAAGTAAATGTAAATCTTGATTGAATGAAACTGGCTTTATCAAGAGGAGTCAATTGAATTATAGCATTTCTCGTCCCGACTCTGACTATAAGTAGTACATACTGGTTACACACCTCTAAGCATTAAGTTTTACAATCTTTAGGTCTTCTAGCAGAATATCACTGCAAGTCAAGCTCTCGATCACCATTTTCATGTCCTTCCCTCGGTGTTACCAGCTTTGTCATCAGGCGACCTATCCACGCAAAAGTCTCCCAAAGATCTCCCTCAAGCATCAACAGCTGGAGCTGAACTTCCATTTCCACATCTTCTATAATCTCTCCAATTGAACGCCAAGAATTCTGCACAGCGGTCGTGGCAGTCTGGGGGTCGGTTGGCGATGTAGCATCTGTTGGCGTAATTGCGTTGGCCGCAGACGTCTCAGGCTCACTCGCGTCATACACGCTGAAAAGCGCTGAGCGAAGAGAATACGAATATCCACCGCATGGCTTCTTAGCCCATCGGATAGAACACATTTCCTCTGGGACGCGATCGAGAGCATGTTCCGAAACAGTAGCGTTCGTGCAAACGCACTGCTTGTCGTACATCATCAATGTCTCCGACTTCAGATCTCTGCAAGCGCCCCGACAGCTCTCCACGCCGCTGGCCTCACCAATGAGCACGGCATCACTGGGTAACTTGAACGTACAGCCCAGACAATCTGGTATCGGGTCGTCAGGCAACGGATCTTGATCAGGTATAAGCTCGCTCTTGAGACCCGTGTTGATAGCACTGTAACTTCCAAACCTTTCGCTGCCGCAAGCGACAAGATCAGTTGGTTTGCCTGGGCAAGGGTCCATACAGTAATGGCCGAAGCCCCCAACACTTTTGCGACGGTTTGGTATGGTTTCTGAACAGTAGCAGTCTGCGCCTTGTACCAAAGCCATGGGCTTGCCTTTGCTAAGGCAGTATTGGGCGCAGGCAGTCCATGTGTTCTTGGTTTTGTCGCCTTTGACCTTGACGACTGGGTCGGCTGTGTCTGACAGGCCGCGATAACATCCACGGTAGGTACGTTTTCCTGCACGTGGTGGCAAGTTGGGTGGATTATTCGTGAAGCCTTCAGTAAGACCGAGAACTGAAATCAATAAGATAGCTGTCTTGATAAATAGAACCATCATGGATGAGTTGGGGCGGAACACAAGGGGATATTTTGCTCCTTTACCGTAACGGATGGAAAAAAGGAATTGAAGAGAAGCAGGTTGACAGGTCAGCAAACAGGAGACGCACCGCATTCTTATCCGCCTAAAGAGTCATGGCTGGTTCGACGACGTGCAGATGTTGGTTGTCTTGAAACACTGTTGGTTGTGTTGTTGGTGCTGAGCCCCAGTATATACCGGGATTGATCCATGTTGTTTGGACGTCCCGGTGCTGATCAGCGCCAAAACGCACGAGAGCACTTTGTTCCTGCCAATCAGAGTTCTCACAATTTATGGTTTAATTAAAGTCTAACACAGGATGTAAATCCCGCACTCCGCGTTCTATTTATGTTTAATTGCTTGTCTGATTGTCGTTAGCGACATCTACCAAGGAAGCCGATGACGTACGAGATCAAGTCCGTGAAATGCTGTGAAGAGTCAGTCGTTAATCGAGAAGACATGAACAGGGGAGACCAAAAGAGATTTTTAGGAGTGAAGACTGTTCAAATGTACATTTAAACACCCGTGCTGTTGATATGGGCGTTCACCGAAACAGCTCGTCTCAGGGGTAGCGCGTAAGCTATTCAGCTACCAGAACCGCCTTCTTTGTTAATACCTGACGTAAAAGGAGATCTTAGAGGTACTGGTTAACCTGGATATTGTGCTTCTTGATAGGTAACTCAAAATAGATGGTCATCCAGCCAGTGAGTAGAGCCTATGAATTGGAGAGATGCGAGGGAACAGATCTCGGTGACCATGACTCATAGAGTGAACTGGGCATGTCCACAGCATTAGGATTGTTTCACAGAGTGTGGCGAAGGGTTTTTCATACTCGCTGCGGCATCATTTGGTTATTCTATATTAAGTCAATTCCCGCTTCGTGATCTAGAGGCTTCTTTAGCGGTGTGACAGATGTCTACTTGATATTAAGAAGCCAAGGGAATAGAATCAGGTCGGAGGTCTAGCTGAAGATAATAACAGGAGCAACATTCGAGATCATCTACGAGCAGCATTCACAAACATACAGCACCTTTAACACTTTGATCAACAGACATTTACTTTTATTTTAATCCTTTTTTTTTTTGTCTTTTATTATTTTCTGGTCTAAAAGATATTCCCTCCACTTCCAGTACCTCTTTCTTTGTTAGTTGTTTTTTTTCGTTGTTGATACATCGTCACCTCTCTGTACCATGACATACCAGCTCTACGTCTTCCATCTCCACCAGGCGTTGAGTCCTTAGTTAAAGGGGGGATTGGGAGTAATGTACGGCATACCAAGGTTGACACAATACTGATACAGTTCGTATTCCTCCATGCATGCGTCGCAGCTGGTCCAGTTGATGTTGTAAGTCCGGTATTCCTCACTAGGGCGTCGATGAGGCCGATGGCCCCGGACACGATTCTGCCTGCACTTCACCAGCTCCTCATGACCTCCAGTTCGCGCACCGCATCGTCGGCAGTAGAGTGTGACATGGACGACGGTACACATGATTGCGTTTTATACAGTAAGCTGAACCAGTTGAAGGTAGATCAAATGTTGCTTGGAGAGTGTAATGTATAGAGAGGTGACAAGTTGTTAATAGAAGGGAAAGTAAAGTGTTCGTTGAGAAGAAAGAACATAGGAATGAAAGTCCTGGGAATTCGAAATCAATAAATAGCCATAACTCTAATCTTCCACTGTCATTCTGAGATGAGGATATTGGTTGACACTGTTAGAGGAGACAGTGACTGCTATCCCAAGATGGCTAACAGATGCTGCCTGTGCTGGTACCGAAGAGGACGAGAAGCGACTGTTGATATGAACATCGGCACTTGCGATCCACAGACGGAGGTTAATTATAAGTAACTTCAATGGTCTGTCAGAGTAGCCCATTACTCCCTTCAGGTTCCCAAGAGCGTTCTCCGACGTGATAAACAAATTGCACAGAACTGGAGGTAGGTGATCGCTCCGACTCGCTTGTCCATTCACAGACCGACTCAAACATTGTAGCCAAATGTACCTGCCTAACCCATCATGAACTTAAGCTTGGCAATATACTGCATATATTAGACCCTGGCACGATAAATAGCTGCCCAATAGGTAGACGGTCTCCTTATAGCCCTAAAGGGACAGCTCTATCAACCACACCAACTTCCACCACACGCTTCTCACCCGATCTCTATCAGTGTCCAGGCTAAGAAGTACAGAGGTAATTGGAATCAGATGGCAGATGGCAGTATAGTATGCTATGCGTTAGCGCCAGTTAAAGTCGCTTGCGGCCGACGATATATCAGACTTTCCCTTCATCTAAGAGATGACGATGTTACGTGGCGTGTGAAATTTCAAAGGCGGTTGGATGGTATGAGCTTTCATATCCGACAAGCTTCTGTACTTCTGAGAAAGGTTATCTATGGGTATGTATATATATGTCTAAAAATACATGCTAGTATTTACTAATTAGTATAAGTTATGATAGGAATAATAAAAAGCATTTTAATTATAATGTCTTATATAGCTTATAAAATATAATTTAAAATATTTTAACGTAAACGTAATGTAATCCTATTACTATGCTGCTAATTCAAACGCATCTTATACTACGATTTTGCTTTCTGATCTAATAAATATTTAATTTACCTTCTTATTTTAAAATAACTAAAAGTTTAAACTTCAAGATAATTATAAAGGTAAATTAATTTTTAAGGTAACTAGATAATATAAGAGAGACTATGATTTGTTTACCGTTGTCGTTGAGGGATGAATTATTCAGCCGGATCAATTCCAGGAGCGAGTTAAATCCCTGGTCAAAGCTCAGGTTCCCGACACATCAGGCGCAACGAGACCAAAGCAATCCTTCTGCTTCTCAAGCTCAGAGTTTGTATCTTTAGTGGTCAGTTGAGTATTCGTGTCCCGCAGAGAAACGGTGGGGCATTAACACCATTTCCCTAATTAGGAAATTCTCAACTCAACAACCTAGACTAGCCTTGCCAGCGGATAACCCGGGAACTCAGTGACGAACTTTTTCAGAGTCAATGATAGGCTGCCGTGATGTCTTGTCTTAGACGACACCCCGTCGGAGTCCGACTTCACCATCCGGATGAAAGTTGATGATATGACTTTGAGAGGTATAAATACCCAGCGAGCTCCCAGTCTTTCCATGTCTACATCAACAGCATCTTCTTTACAAGCTTCAAAGAATTTCAGACTCTTTCTCCTTAATAATTCCATCATGCTAGATACCCTCACTCTCCAAGGCAAAGTCGCCATCGTCACCGGCTCAGGCCGTGAAAACGGCATTGGCGCTGGTATTGCCCTCGCACTCGCTCGAAACGGAGCTTCAGTCGTAGTAAACTACGTCTCCGACTCCTCCAAGCACCGTGCCGAGAATGTTTGCACCATGCTTCGCGAGGCAGGAGGAAAGGCTATAGCTATCCAAGCTTCAGTCGATACTACTGAAGGAGCAAAGTATCTCGTTGACAAGACCCTTGAGGGGTTTGGGACCGATCATATTGACATTCTCGGTGGGTTGCTCGTGCAAACTCTGCCTTCGGAGCTGACTGGTGTAGTTAACAATGCTGCGACTGCGTTTTTCTGTCTCATCACTGATGAACCAAACGTGGAGCAATTGACCAAAGTCTTCCAGCTCAATGTTCTTGGAGCGTTTTACATGGTCCACTACGTCATTGCTCACATGCCTCCCGGTGGCCGCATCATCAACATCAGTTCCACCAACGCCAAGCGAGGAAACGTCGCCGTCTCTGCGTATGCAGCTTCCAAAGCCGCTCTTGATAGCTTGACATGGACGTGGGCTGGAGAGGTGAGTACCGCCCATACACTATTTCTGATAGACGCTAACAAACATGAATAGCTTGGCCGCAGTAAGGGTATCACTGTCAATTCTGTGGCTCCGGGTCCTGTGAGGACGGAGTTCTATCCCAAGGGACAGGAGGATGAGTTGATGAAGGCGGAGATTGATATTACTAGAGCTGCTGATCGACCTGGAACGCCTGAGGATATCGGTGATGCTGTTCTTCTGCTGGTTCAGGAGAAGTCTAGATGGATAACGGGGCAGTACATTGGTGTTAACGGCGGCGTCACTTACTAGGCTCTTCGGGCTGCCACCTAAAGTGATGATACTAGGAGAGCCATTCTCCAATATCAGACCGAAGATGCGTCATCTCTAGTGGAGAAACCTTTTCAACCCATACCACCTTTCGTAAACAATCCATCAAGTCCTCCCATGATCGTAGCTGAATGTACTTCATTGTCTGAGTGATCTGATCCAAATACCAGGGCTGTGAAGAACCAACACCCATACAGACCTGGATAACCAACACCCAAATTTTCAGCTCCTCCTTCCTTTTCCAGAACTTGTCATCTAATTGCGCCATAAGTCGTTTTACTGAATCATTCCTTCTTGTTGCAACGTATAGTGCATCACCAGACGACTGTGTCATGACCAATGCAAACAAAGAAACAGCTGAGACACGCACGATCTCTGCGAGAATCTCAGTAGATGTCGCATATGATAATCCATTGCGTTTCAAGATAGAATCCATTCTTTGTAGTGATAAGACTTGATGGGCCAAGGCGCATACTGGAATGAGGAGATCAAGCGCGAACGGACTAACAAGCCATGCTTCATTTAGTAAGATGGCGACCTGGTTCGTGGATATGAGAGCGCCATCGATGACAGCAATTTGTTCTTGTATCCGTTGCTCGTCACTTCTTAATGACGTTACAAGTTTTTGGACATATCGGGACCTGGTGGCTTCGGGTAACGGAGGTAAATCTCGAGGTAGACAAAATCTCGGTTCCACGTCTTGTACCATTGAGCCCAGGAGGTCGCATCTATAGAATTTAGTCAGCATAGTAGATGGGAAGGTCGAGAGACTTACATGAACAGAGATTGTCGGATAGCAGGGCGTGAGTCCAGTTCTTCAACTCCCCCAGCCATTTCAACTATTCTTTCCAGCCCTGCCATGTGAACCATCCGCGATTGCGAATTCCCAGCGCGCATCTACCCCATTAGCTAACATCAAACTTCAACACCATTTCAGTGACTTACATCAAAAGTCGCCAGACAAATAACAGTCCCGATAACAGCATTCTCACTAGCCTTACTCTCCACCTCAATCCCCTCCCTCACCAAGCTCAACGACTCAGTATACTGCTGTATCTCCTCCAACGTCGGCGGACTCTCGAAGGTCGTCGTTAATTTCTGTCTCAACCTCAAGACAGGATCGACAATAGCTATTGATAGCAGTCCTTCCGACACCATATCCATCGCCCGAAATAATCGTCGGAAGTTGTAGCAGACTTGCGCGTCGCCCCAGTATGTCGGGATAAATATTGACTCGCTTGTTGGGTGAGGTGTGCGGACTGTGCCCATTCTGCGGGAGAGGCCTATGTCTTTCATTACATGTTGGCGGATTTTCCGTTGGGCTGCTTTGTCTTTTTTGGCGGGGTTGACTTGGACGAATGCGAGAGTTGAGGGCTGTGTGTTGTTTTTTGGGGGAGGTTTTGGAATTAAAGGGGCCTTTTGGACTTTGAATTTGATCTCCATTTTTTAATAATGGCAGGTTATCAATTCTGGGAATGAGAATGTTGAGATGATTTGATGAGGCTTACTTGGATGCGTCTCATCTTGGCTTAGTGAACGGTGAAATAATTACCCGACTTCTGAGATGTCCAATGAGGTTAGTGGATAAAATGCAGGGACTGAGATAAGCTTATCCTTATCCTTATCGTCGCCCGGCGTTTGTTTTCATCAGCCAACATTTGATGTTGACGGTCGGTAACATACCCTGCACATCAGTGGCTGGCAGCGATATCCTGCCTCTTCCTGTTTATGTATGCATTTAAATAATGTCAATGTAGATTGAAGAAAAATGCCTGCTCTTATCTTGTATTCTGCTCTTACTTTTTTTTTTTTCTTTGACAATAAATAAAATATTTCCTTTCTACAGGTGTTGGTCAGATCATCAACCAACACATGATACATCCAATATTGTTTTTGAGTTGCTAAACAAAGCGAGACACGCCAATTTGCAATTGGTCACAAAGGACACGTTCACGAATAACGTCACTCTTTCTCGCTCACATGTTCTGCCTCGTGACAGATCCGCTATCCGTTAATAGAAGTATTGCTTTCCTCGGATAGCAAACCAAAACCCCTTGTTCCAGAGCTACGATGCCGATCAACAACCCCAGTCCGCCGCCGGAAGCGAATCTGACTGGTCCGATCGATCCTTCAACCGAGATCACTCCAGACCTCCCTCCCAACCACGTGGTCCACCAAACAAGCATCAAAATAAACACTCAGATTAACATTACGCATCACCAGTAAAATAGACCAGTCTAGGCACAACATCATCCCTCGGAAGGCAGAGCAATCCAGCTCATCTTCCTCGGAACACCAACCTATCAGCATCTCCCCCCCACGGCCCCAAGTCTCACCTTAGCATAGTCGCAATCTCCGTGGGGAACCCTAATCCCCCTCCGCCCAATCACAACCCTCGCAAAGCCGACATCATATGCCGGCAGCTGTGAGAGTTTCCGTCTCCCCCAGATTTTCTGTACCCCAGGTAAAACGAACGGCCAACTCTAGTACAGTACCCCGGATCCGATAAGACACACAAACCCCGCTCGACGCTAGTGAGGTGAGCGCGCGCTGGGGAAAAGACTGATCGAGAGATTGGGTATAAAGGGGGTGAGACCGATGTCGATCTTGGTCACTTTCTTTTTCTGCATCATCCATCACCATCATCGTCGCTTCTCAAGATGGATACCAGCGCGCAGAACGAGAAATTGCAGAATGGCGCTGATACCGCGTCCAACATGACCGAGACTCCCGGCGCGACTGTCGAGAGGTACGTGTTTCCCGTCCACTCTGTGTTTCAATTAGACCACCACGTGCTGACTCATCACTTGCAGCATTGAGAATGCGCAGTTCTACATTGATCCCAAAGCAGAGGCTCGACTTCGTCGGAAGATCGACTGGATGATCGTTCCCACCGTCTGTCTTCTCTATCTCTTCTGCTTTATCGACCGGGCCAACATCGGTACGCGCCCCCCTTCGCTACTCACTGAATGCTCCAAAATTAACACGAGTCAGGAAACGCCCGCCTTGCAGGTCTAGAAAAAGATCTCGGTCTCACAGGCACCGACTACAACCTCGTCCTATCAGTCTTTTACGTCAGCTACATCGTCTTTGAGATCCCCGCAAATCTTCTCTGTAAATACATGGGCCCCGGATGGTTTATCCCCTTGACATCGTTGGGTTTTGGGCTCTGCTCTATTTTTACTGCGTTTGTGTCAAATGTCCATCAGATTTGCGGTGTGAGATTTGTATTGGGCATTTTTGAGGCCGGTATGTTGCCTGGTATTGCGTATTATATGTCGCGATGGTATAGGCGATCGGAACTTACCTTTCGGCTGTCGTTGTATATCGTTATGGCGCCGTTGGCCGGTGCCTTTGGAGGTCTTTTGGCGTCGGCGATCTTGAAGCTTCCTAACTTTGGACGTTTCACCAGCTGGGAGATGATCTTTGGTAAGTCTTCTCACATCTCGGCGCATGATCAAATACTGACTTTCCTCTAGCCATTGAAGGCATCATAACCGTCGGTCTGTCCATCATCTCATTCGGTAAGCTTTCCGTTTCTCATGATCTGCTATCGCTAACATGTCTCAGCCACTCTCACCGACCGTCCCCAATCAGCCGCCTGGCTCACCGAAGAAGAAAAAGCCCTCGCCCTCAACCGCATCAAGGCCGAACGTCTTGGCACAACCGAAGTCCTCGACAAGATCGACACTGCCAAAATCATCGCCGGCATCCGCAGTCCCCTTACACTCTCGACGTCTATCATCTTCCTCCTCGACAATATCACTGTCCAAGGCCTCGCCTTCTTCTTACCCACCATTGTACGAACCATCTATCCCGAGCGAACAACTATCTCCCAGCAGCTCTTCACTGTGCCGCCATATATCGTCGGTGCTTTTTTCACGGTGCTTATTCCGGGCATCAGCTACAAGTTTGATCGCAGGCAGATCTTTATTATTCTTTGTGCGCCGATGGTTATGGTGGGCTATGCGATCTTTTTGGGGACAACGAATGGGCATGCGAGATATGGTGCTACGTTCCTCGTGGCCAGTTCGGCGTTTGCACTGGCGCCTTTGACGAATTCTCATATCAGCGCCAATGTTCTCAGCGACACAGCGCGCAGTGCAGCCATCGGAACAAATGGTACGTCCATCAAAACATCACTGTCACTCTTGATAAGATACTAACTATCCACAGTCATGTTCGGTAACATTGGCGGACTCATCTCCACCTGGTCCTTCGTCAAGAGTGACGCGCCCAACTATCCCATCGGAAACGGGTTAAACTTGGCTACATCCAGCACGATCCTTGTTCTTGGTGCCGCGACTCTTTGGTGGATCAAGCGCGACAACCGGAAGCGGGCTAATCGATCGGCTGAAGCTGAATTGGCTGGTCTGTCGCAGCAGGAGATTCAGGACCTTGATTGGAAGAACCCCAACTTCCGATGGATTGCTTGAGTAATAGTCTTTGGTTGATAGTATATTGAGAGCGATTTAATGGATATTTTCATTTTCTAATTTGATGTTCGTAATACTTTGGCCGTTTAATTGGAGGCCGTGATGCTTTGCGGACAGATCGGCTGGGTGTCTCGAGCTTTAGCACTGAGTCATCAATAGTGCCAGCGTAATATTGATTGCATGTATCCTGAGTCAATATTTGACTTGGCTAAAATGATTAGGCATGGCACTAATAAACCCGGTTCCCGTTTTGTCGGCATCAGGGCTCCGCATTCAACTACAACAGCCTTTCAGTCGTCGGTCTACGGTCGCAAAAGTCTGCAAATAATTATGCGTTATCATATCAATGCAATTGCCTTGACTGGCAATTAAGCGACAGTAATTTCTCGATCTACGATATCCCATTCACCGTGATGCTGGCCTCCGTCATATAAAACCACCAACCGCAAGATCCTGCCATTTGCACCATCGGATTCAGTGACATGGGATAGCAGGCAATTATTCATGTGGCCGTGAAGTTCTGGAAGCTGGTTGTGTTACACCGCCATGTGAAAGATGGATCAATCTCAATCCAGCTGATATAAGCCGCAGAAGATTCAATCAACTCATTTTAATCCACAAGCTGAAACAGACGTCATTCAGCTCTGATAGCTCTGCTACCAATGGAAGTGATTCAGAAACATGCTTGTGACCTGAATATGCTGTACTGCCTCAAATGAGACCCTAAGTTCTTGATGACATGATTCTGTTTATCTAAGACCTATTCCAGAGCTGTTGTTCAAGTATTATAGTTTCTGTCACTGTTACTGTCTGATGATAATGAGTGATTGACTTCAAATCTCAAGTATATAATACTATCCATCTTCGCAGTCTCTCTCTTTCCATTTCCTCAACGTTGCCCCCGAACTCTCCTCCCTTGTTGCTATTTTAAACTAACAACAGTTCCATATTAGACGGCCTAACTTATAACCGGAATAATGTGCCAGATCAGAATCATTAGGAAGAAATGCCAGAAATGCAACCAGGACTTCCCTGACGAGACATCCGTTAGTCGCTGCCAGAAAGCCGTAGACAACAGAGTTGCAAAGTGCGACCCGTCGCAGTGCTATGAGGTCGGGGCACTGGCTTTTGGAAATTGGAGAGATTGTAAGAGGTGCTGGGCCAAGTATGAGGCGGAGCTCGAGGCAGAGCGTGAGAGGCAGAGGCTTTTGTTGTTGCAGCAAGCGAAGTGATCGTGGATTTGAGAGTCTGAAGAATGAGGGGTAGGGTTTATCTTGATCTTGAAGCTTTCCTAGAATGTGTTGAGAATTCTCACTTTAGTGTTAGCAAAACATTAAGGACAAGAGAAAATTGCTTAGCTGAATTGCTTCTTGTGTCTGGGTGTTGGAAGCTCGATGATCTATATGTTTGATATCTATTCATAGCTCGGCCGTTCGGCTTTTGAAAGCCTTTATCTAAATCACTGTGCCAGAATTTACTGTCAATTATGACTTGTCTTGTGAGTCGCGTCACCTTGCACCCTTCGCTACAAAGTAGGTTTACTGAATCGCTACTTGACCATGACGTTGATCTTCACCCTGCATGTTGGGAATTTACGCTTGAGTTATGCTTTTTCATTCGAGGAACCTGCTAAAGACTCCTTTGCTTCCATGAGCGAATACTATAAGGCGGTTTCATGGACAAGACTTCCCTCAGCGGAAGTTGATATAGGGATCGGAACATAGTCTCGGGTAAGTAGTTCTTTCCGAGCTAAGAAGAGGAATGTATGTGTATCAAGGGTTCGGCGTCTCTTGGCCCCTACGGCAGCCCTTAAGTAGTTACTGCCTGCTAGATTACTGTTGAATTAACACTCTTCGAATCAAAATATATGTCGGGCCCGGACATAAGAGAACGAGACTCCGTACTATTAGCCCCTTTATTGACGGATGCGTATTGCCATTTCCCGGACATCTTTGTTACAAAAGACGGTATGACGATTTTGTTCGTTACCTCATGCGACTCATTGTGGTTAGGGAGCTTATGGCCAGCGACACGTGTCGAACCAGGAAGTGTCGCACCCAATGCGAAATCAAGTACGACGTCCTGTTCTACCGCCTCCTTGGGAGGTAGGCAACTCAATTAGTGAATGGATGACCCTTGGAAATTCCAAACAGGGCTTCATAGGCATGCCTATCCACGCTACGGGACGGAGCCACAGGCGGCCCCTACAAAAAATGGCCACCAAGTAATGTTACAGATGTTATTAGCACAGATGAAGTCTAAATACAGTTTAATACATTCGATGGGGTTCCGGAGATTATTATCATTCACGCAAGGGGTTTTAGAATAAGGTAAAAGGGCCCGGGCCAAGGGAGCGGTATGTATGAAGTCACTTCTCGCTGTACGACTTTAAACTTATTACCGTAGCCTGCTTGGATTGCACATCCTTGCTTCAGGTTTAATGTCGTATTGTATCTTCATGTTTGGTACTAAGGTTGACCGGATGAAAGGCATCGGATTACACATTACCAGCTATAACTATTGAATGAACCAAAATACACAGTGTTATCTAAATTGCCCAGCCCACCTTGTTATCGAGAACACTGAACTGATATTCGGTGCATCTAACATACCTAACCTACCCTCCCGTATTGCCTCAGAAATGAAATACTCATTTACATACGATGTTTCACACCATGGTTAGCGGTGAGTAACGCAAGTTCACCCGTTTGACCCCGTACCCTCTTCCTCTAGCCGTAGTGTATCAGTCAATGTTGTCCACCGTCACGACTGTGGCGCTAAGCGCACTTTTGAGCGGCGGTTAGCGCCCAGAGCAAGGCCTGCTTTCGTAATTCTCCATTACCAGCGCTCCTAGCCTTGGTACGATATGAACCGATGGTGGGCGGGGAAGTTCGTAAAGCATTCGAAGAGTTTCGTAGTTTGCAAAAAAGTCCCACGGTCCGATCCGTCGAAATTCAGCCAGCATTTTCTCTGCGTTCCAAAGCTGACCAGGGTCGAAGTTGGCTTTAATGAAGGAGCTGTTATCGATGAGTTGGGCAAATGCGTTGCCATGCCCTCGGTGCAATTCGAGGCCCATATATAACCGAACCTCTGGATCCAATGATGGGAGCGACCGCTCTATGGTCAATCGCATGGCCTCCTTGCGAAGCACAATCTCTTGGAAGATCCGGGAGCAGATGAAGGCGATGGGTTCACCATCCAGAGTAAAGGTGTAGGACTCATTGGGCATTCCAGCTTCAGGTAGAGAAACAATCTCTGCTAGCCATTCTGCTATCTCATAGAATAATACACGGTTTGCCTGGTCAAAGGCATCTGCTCCAATTTTATGCCCTGCGTATAGTTCTAAACTTTGGAAAGAGCGCGAGCGGTTGAGCAGAGCCCGAGAGAAAATGACATTTAGCATATTGACCTGGTGATTGACCCGCAAGTGTGGATTCTCCTTGCAGAAGGGAACAAGACCCGCCGCGTGGCATTCCTGACAACCTACAGACGGGTAATCTTCAATGATCACCAAACGACGAATGCACATTCGTTTGTTGGCGGGAAGCTTGTTGAGCCAGTCTCTGGCTGCAGAAGCTGCAGAGATGCGAAATTTCGCAAGATACTCTTTTGTCTGGTCTTCGTTGGGCGCCCAGGCTCCGAGTGTAGGCCAGAGGTGATCATCTCCAAACCTGCGCCCCATTTCTGCAAGGACATCGGCGTGCGGTAGGTCCCAAGGCTTAAAGCACTGATCGAGGAAGTGAAGGAGACGGTCGCTACCGCTATGCTCCCAGCCTGAAAGTTCATACTCGATAATCCTATTAAATTTCTCTGTGTCTTTCTGGGCAAGGAGACGTAGGGTGAATTCGAGGGCCTCACAAAGTGCGGACAATCCATAGGACCACCAGCAAAAAGGCTCTGCTGAGTAGTTGAAGGAATCTGAGAAACTCCAGCACTTCAAGTTTCCCAGGTCCCTTCGACGTGAATCATGTGGGTGTTGACGTAGGGCATCTCTGAGTTGCGGCACAAACCAGGGAAAGGTTTGTTCAATACGAACCCACATTTCTTCAGTGAGAAACCAGTTGCCCAAGATGAGAACAAGACTAATTTGTTTCCGGAACTGGGCGAACAGAAGATAGTCGAAGCGGCCAGCCCAAGGACGCAACTCGGGATCGTAGACTGTAGAGACGGTAATGTTATTGAATGATAGAGGTAGGTCTCTGGTCTCTTGAGCTATCAGGCGACAGGTATACATCAGGGAGAGGTCAATTGGTTTGCCATTGGCGACGGCGAGCTTTCGGGAGATTGGCTGGAGGGAATAGCCATCAGCGGTAGTGTAGTAGAATCCGTAGACGATGCGTCGAAGCTCGGGGGGCAGACTCAGGAACGGGGACGAAGACATGGTAGAGTCGTCGATTGAAGCCAGCGAAGAGGGGTATCGGTACAGGGCGAGTATGGGCCGAGCAACGGTGTTAGCCATGGAAGACAAAACAACAGGCTAGACCGGAAGAAGGGGAGACTGGGCTTCACACGGAGTAACTGTACCAGAAACCATCGAAGAATGTCCCTTGCGCGATACTGAGATGCGAAGTAATGTGCGTTTGGGCGCTGTTAAAGGCGGACGGACAAAAGAGATAAGACGGAAGTTCAGGCAGGGTGAAGAGGATGGGCGCGGGGCCGTATAATCAGGCCACGTCACACAAGTTGGCCACTGAGACTTTAGTGACATGAGGCCTGAAAATTTGAGTTTGCGGCTGAACCTTGGGCAGCAGCCCCGCCCGCATCCTCACTCGGTCTCACTGAAGGAATGTTACGTGGCAGAATGAATCAAGTCATGAAACATGTCACGGTAGGCACAAGAGGAAAGTGTGGTGTATTCTATTTTATTGAAAAGTCAAATATCTCTGTAGCCAATACGCAAGGTATAGCCAATAGGGCCTCATATAATGAGAATAACACAATATAATGCTTATTTTTCAGCATATCACAATGTATAGCGTTATACACTACGCCAAAGAACACAAAAACCTTAATGTTAAGTCTCAAGGTCATACAGCTGCTGCCTTGAACCTTATGATCCAACTGAACAAGTGGCCTCGATCCACGAGCATAAAAGAGACTGCAATAGTAGTAAGTTAGGATATTCCAGAACAGACAGAGCGATTAGATGCTTACTGTTTTCCCCGGCCTTGGCAGACCGCATATCCCCTCCATCGTCACCCCGTAAAGGCAATCGGCACCAAGGCTCCAACACCAAAGGCCCAATTCGAAACAAGCCTAGAACCCCAAGATCCATCAAACTGTAGGATACATCAGTCAGTTTATTTGCGGTCATGAGTCAGATAGCAAGGGAACTCACAGATGCGCCGCTGCGCAATCGACATCAACATCGGGCAACCCGGCCATAACCCTCCGGCCACGGCACCCAATCGCTACGAGACCTATGATACTTGTTAACGTTCTGTTGAAAGGCGTGAGGAAATGCAAGAGAAAGCTGCTTACCGGGTCTCCAACCAACATTAATGATCTCCATCTTCATGATATCCTTAATTTATATGCCTTCCTTCAGCATCATCAAATCATAAGCAAAGACCTGCTACATGTCAACAGATTACTGCTAATACAGCAAGTCACTAAAGATTATAATTAGCAACGGTAAGGTAGCAAAGAGAGAGATACGATAAACAGCTTGCAATCTTTAATTGCCAAGTAAGGCTCCTTGATACATAACGAAACGGATCTATCCTTGGATATATCATAAGCTAGATGCAGGCCTTGCAAGACCTCTGTAATCGGCTGGAACAGGGTTAAGACCTATTGACCGAGCAACAGGTCTTCGTGACCCGAATCGCATCGGGCGGCGGCAATCTAGTAGTAGCTGTTAGCGAGAGTCTGCTGATCGTCCACCCTGACAAACTTACGGTGTATACTGGGCGTGGTTCATGGAGTTGAAATGCGCGGTCGCAGTGGTCCAATTGACGGTGTAAATGCTGCGGGTCGTCAGCAATAAATTGAAGACGCGACGAGGACAGGCGGACACCTACTTGTATCGCGGGAATCGAGGGCAATCGCGGCGTGAAGGAGGGGAAGTGAGGGGGAAAAGAGGGGGAAAAAGGCAAATTGTGAAATGAAGGCTGCGACGAGAAGTTGTTAGTCAAGTTGCGATGGATCAATGACGACGGGTGACTCACTTTTGGCGTTGGGGGGAAAACTGTAAATGCTGGCGGGGAAATGTTAGTTGGTACACAAAACACCAAAGGACTCTACCGAGGAATGGCTTACTTAGCGGACCGAAGCTGGCTGTGTGGGTTAGTAATAGATTGGATCAGGCCCCAAGGCAACGCAGTACGACTAAGGTAGGTAGGGTCAGTCAGCATGGGTACGACAGAGAGGGACAGGCAATGGCTGGTAGATGACTTATAGAACACAGGTTGAGGAATAACACAGATAATCAACACTTGGGACACGTAAATCATGTCGCTCTCCCGTAAAGCCACGCCTTGAGTTCATCAAGTACGTTGAGTGGCCGGGAGGCAGAGGCAGATGACTCAACCGAATTGAATCGGGAGTTGAGACTGGGGTACTCGAACTGGGGGATGCCGAAATGCGTCATCGCCCAGTCGGCAGCGATCTCAGGCTTCTCGGACAGCATCCTGTAGAAGTCTCTGTGGCCGAGTGCCGTGTAGAGGTCTACTCGGGCCGTCGCTAGCATCTTGCACTGGATGAACATGTGGAAGACGGTCTGGCGGTCTGCTCCGCAATCGCAAAGCGACGTGTCGGAGGCCTGAAACATGGTTAGCAGTGTTGAGGAGTTGAGGAGAGGCTGATCGGGTTGGCTTACTTTAATTCTGCACAAGTAAGGCTTCAAGGCGATGAAACCGGTTCGGCACTGTATCAGTATGGTGCTTTGTGCTCGAGATAGGCCGCGGTAGCGCTTGAGATTGTGAGGTCCCCATCCAGCCTTGTCCAACAGGGCTGCGCTGCGAAATCGCGGAGACTCCTCATCGAAATCTGGACGATGGGAATCTTCAAGATGTCGGCTCCACATCCTTTGTGACAGCTCTTCCGCGTCCTGCTTGGCAATCTTCGTCATTGCCTTCCTCACAACATTGAGTGACATGTTGCTAGCTTTCCTGTCCCTACACGACTCGTTAGCTCTCTCTAAAAGGGATCTTGCTGGGTAGTCCAGCGCGTGGTATGGATGAAGTTCGAATTCAGCTGGCGTCCTGCCCTGCCGTCGGATTCTGCGAAGCCTTTCGTGGTCTGGAGTGTCTAGAGCGCGTGCCCTCTGCAAGGTCGCAACCCTTTCCAGATAGACAGGATGTCTTCAACATATACCTCCTTGTTGACCGCTCGCCCGGTAGTACGCTCCAATGCCCCAGTGACTATCCTCAGGCATTGGTTCTGAATGCTGACCAGAGACTGTAAGACTTTGTTCGGTATCTGGTACGTGACGGTGTCCCTATCCCCATATATGAACCAAGCGCCGCAGCCGTGTGATAGAATCGGTCGAACGGTGGTGATGTAGAGTTGTCTCAAGGATATCATGTCGGGGCCTGCAGTGGTATGACAGATTCGTGCGATGTTGTTCATCTTGGTGTTGGCCTTGGCAGCTACCTGTGAGGACCAGTTAGTATGTAACAGAAAGAGCCTGGAATGTGTAAATCTTACCTCTTCAACGTGCCTTTCCCAATTGAGCTTGTAGTCAACCTCAACGCCCAGAATTCTCATAGAGCTCTCGGGCTCCTTGCCTTCGAGTCCAGGGATTTTCGGCATGACCTCCGGGAGCTCAGCTGGGCCGTAAGGTGGAGAGAAGTGCATGACATGGTATTTGTGAGGCGAGAAAGAAACGCCGACTGAGTCCGCCCATTCCATGATCCTGTCATGGCATTCCTTGAGCGCCTTACAGTTGTCGCCGTAGTCGTTGGACACGGCGAGTAGGTAGGTATCGTCGACGTAGGCAAAGGGATAGATCTTTACCCTGGAGTTTGTGTATTCGGAGGCGGCACCAACGATGGGCATGGAGAAGAAAAGGAAGAGTATAGGAGACAAAGGACTGCCCTGAGGAATCCCCATGTTGACCCAGAAGCTTGATGAGGTGAAGCCCGGGATCCTCATGTCGGTGCTGCGATCAGTAAGAAAAGACCAGATGAAGCTGAGCATCCATTCGGGTAGGCCAGCGTCCTGAAGAATCTTCATGAGCTTGCTCCGCTCGACTCTATCGTACGCGCCCGTGATGTCAAGTCCCATGAGAGTAGCCAGTCGCCGAAACTTGCCGGTCCAGGCGTGGTAGACGCTGCTGAGCAGATACTGGAGTACCTTGGTGGTGCACTTGCCGGGAGTGCCAAACTGAACGTCGGGGAGGAGGTTGTGCTGGACAGCAAGCTGTTTGAGTCGATAAGTGAAGATCTTCTCGAGTAGCTTTCCCATACAAGGAAGTAGGGCGACCGGTCGCCAGCTCTTGGGCTGCTCGTAGTCATCCTTACCCGCCTTTCGCAGCATGACTGTGCAAGCCTGCTTGAAGGCAGCGGGATGATGACCGAGCTTGAGACAGGCTGCAAAAAGGTGGTGAAGGTAGGGCAAAAGCTCCTCTTGGGCCATCTTCATGCCCTCATAGGCTAGCAGGTCTGGCCCTGCTCGCGAGATCTATGGATTCCGGCCTTGCCTCCTTGCCATCTCAGCATCATGAGCCTGTGATTTTTTACTCCATCTCTATGGCCATTACTGACATCGCAAGTTGCCATGTACGGGAACGACCTTTTATGGAAGGTACTCTCAGTCTCCCCCCCTCCCAACGAACCTTTGGTCTAGTCACTGCAAGCGACTTTGCGATAGCAACTTTGTTGTCCAACATCATATCGACCTTCTAAGGCGGTGCTTTCCTTGGCTGTGCATCAAATTCCCTTGTCGCTGAACTCTTCCGACGCCGTCCGACCCTCGTTCTTATCGCTATAATCTTCTCCATTCGCGCAGCCCTTCAGATGGTCGGCCGACTCGAATGTCTGTATGTCGCTCGGGCACTTACGGGCTGGGGCGTCGGGTCAAGCGCAACGATCCTCCCGATTTATGTTTCTGAATGCTCACCTGCCCTGATCCGCGGACGACTTTGTTGGGACATTCGAAGCCATGCTTCAAGCTGCACTGGTCTGTGGATTCTGGGTCAATTACGGTGTTAATAAAAACATCACCCCAGAGTGGAATACGCAATGGCATGTTCCTGTCGCTGTTCAGTTCGTGCCAGCTGGTCTGTTGGTTATCTTCATGATACCCATGATTGAGTCACCTCGATGGCTGGTCTCCAAGGGCAAGCTTCAAGAAGCCAGGAAGAATCTCAGCTGGGTCCGCAACCTCTCCCAGGATCATGCCTACATCGACCGCGAGATGTCTATGATCGCGGTGGCCATTGAACATGAGATGTCATCAACAGGACAGAGAGGGAACTGGCGTCAGATATTCTCCAAGTTATTCCAGCGTGGAGTTCGTGGTAGGATAGTCTTGTCTTGCGGCCTTGTATCCTTTCAAAACTTCACAGGCTGAGTCCTGAAGGACATGATACGAGGCACAGCTAACAAGAGAAGTATCAACGCTATCAATTACTACTCCCCGACCATCTTCAAGTCCATCGGCTTCACTGGCACCTCTGTTGGTCTGCTCGCCACTGGCTTTTTTGGCATCGTGAAGATGGCTGCTACCATGCTCTATGATGCATTTCTGCTCGATAAGCTAGGACGAAGACCGCTATTTCTCATAGATGGCGTTGGCTCTGATATCGCAATGTTCTACTTAGCCGGCTACTCTAAAGTATCAGGCTCGTTTGAACATATACCACCCATGGATGCTGGAGCAAAGACTGCCGTGGCGATGGTTTACATATATGCTTTGTTCTACGGTATGAGTTGGAATGGCATCCCATGGCTCTTCACGTCGGAGATCATCCCAAACAGAGTCCGTACTCTTGGAATGGCGTTCTGTATCTGCGTTCAGTGTGTGACTCAGTTCATCGTGGTTCACAGCTTGCCGCACATAGTCATCGGGTAAGTCATGATCTTCACAGTATTGACATATGCAAAGTGCCTAGTATTACCTATGGTACCTTCCTCTTCTTCGGTGCATGCACTGTTCTCGCAATCATCTTTGCATGGCTGTTTATCCCAGAGACAAAGAGCGTACAGTTGGAGGACATGGATCTCCTTTTCGGACCTGATGTGCCCATTTTCGCGTCCCAGGCCAGGGACAACTATTTGCAGGGTATGGGTGCCCGGGCGTTGAAAGAGAGAGATGGGGGGAAGATGAAGGCAACGGAGATTGAGAATGTTTTACCAGCGAACCAGGGTTCAATTGTTACTACTTCACCTCAGAGATATATCTGCTAGTATTGGGAAGGAAGTATAAAACGGATGGTAGAAACAACCATATGCGGAAGCATGACTAAAACTACCTAGACAAAATCTAGATACTCAAATAGTTCCCTGGCCCCAGAAGACACCACGACCGTTGGTCCCAACATAGACCAATCCCGCCTCGTTTCCACTTCCAGCAAGTTTAGCACTATCCGCTGCGCCAAAGCCCATAGAACCCTGGAGATCCGTCCAAGTCTTGCCAAGATCAGAGCTGCCATATAACTTGCGGCCCGCAGACCCTGTTCCGAAGGCGTACACATTCCAGTTGCTTCCAGAGCCCTTACCAAGAGCAATCTGCTCAGTCTTGCTAAGACCGCCAATCTTGGAGAAAGCGCTGCCGTAGTCTGTGCTGCGGAAGATACCAGCGTCAGTAGAGACCCAGACCTCACCAGCCTTGGTAGGATGAGCGGCGATGTCTTTGACGGAACTGGCTCCGTCGAGAGAACCACCAGTGGAAAAACTCGAGGCTGTATTGTTGGAGACGTAGAACTTTGACCCTGATGCACCGTAGAAGTAGTCGTTATCCTGCTTATCACTAGCAACGAGAGCGCCAGTCGGAAGACTGGAGACAGAAGCGAAGCTTCCTTCGTTCTGAGATCTCAAGACACCTCTGTTCTCGGGAGACCAGAGAATTGTATCTCCATTGGCAGAGTAGGAGATGGAACCTCCCTTGGGGCCCTGCTCAGCCGCGCCATGAAGTTTCCACGATTTACCGCCGTCAGATGATAGCGCGACTTGAGGGTTGCTGTCACTGTTTCCAGCTCGGACGACGTTGCCAACCTTCTTTCCAGCGTAGTCAGCACTGGTAGATGATGAGAACATTGGGTTGTCCCAGGCTGAGAGTGGGGATTGGCCGAGAACGCTCTTGGAGGCAAAGGTAAACCCGCTGTCGTCGCCGACGGCGGCAAGAAGTTCACTACCGCCAGGAGCAGACTTGACGTCAAGAACTGCCGTCTCCTCGATGCCGTCGGCGAGAGACTCGATAGTGATGTTGTGGACGGTATCCCACTTGGTAAGATCATGGCCTCCGTAGAGAGTTAGGCCAGTGCCGTACAGCCAGTGGTTGCTGTCGAATGGATCGATAGCTACAGCTTCAACCATCCATCCCAACTTTTTGGTGTCAACTGATATGAAGTTCTTGTAGATCCAGGGTGCCTTCGGTGTAGAAATGCTGTAGTGAAGATCAAGGTTACCTTGAGCGTTGTAGTTCCAGAGTGTAGACCAGGTCTTGCCAGAGTCGGTTGATCGGAAGAACTGGGCATCGGGGTACCAAGAGTTGAGTGAGGCAACGACCAGAGTACCTGACTTCTGGCGGTCGAGCGCAAGACCACCGAAGCCGAAGTAGATATCTCCCGGTGGGGTGATGTCCTTCCAAGTGTTGGCGGCAACATCGTAGCGGTAAACGGCACCGGCTGTGCCATCATAAGGTCCCCCACCATTGCTGTAAGAAAGATACAGAGCCTTCTCCTTTGGTGAGAACTGGCCCTTATGGGGGAGATACTTCACAGGCTGACCATCTACTGGCTTCCACGTCTTACCCGCATCAGTAGTCACATACACAGAAGCAGTCTTTGTGTCCGCAACACCAACGAAGATGCGGGAAGTAGCACCATTGACAAGAGATGAAGTAGAGTCAAATGTGACAAAAGACAAACCCTGAATGTCGTTGTTATATCCAGAGGTATCACTCGGATCTGCAACATAGGTGCCGACGTTGGTGAAAGAGGTAACTTTGGCGAAACTCTTGCCACCATCTGTACTCTTCCAGAGGCCGTTACCGCTTCGTGCCCCAAAGTAGATGATGTTGGAGTTCTTCGGGTCAACAGCGAGACGCTCGCCCATACCGCGGCCGGGCATGTTACCGCCTACCTTGAAGGGGAGTTCGGTAAAGGACCATGTGGCGCCTTTGTCGTTGCTAATACCAATAGCTCCATTGTTAGGGTCCCTATGACAGCATTAGACTCCCGACCCAAATAAAGAAATCTGCTTTAGATGACTTACCATGAATTGGTGTACAAACCAGCAGCAGTGAGAACCTTGTTAGGGTTGCTTGGATCAAGGGCCAAAGCATCAATGCCCCAACGGCTCCTACAAAAGCGTCAGTGCGTTTCACCGACTATCGAGTTTCAACATACCATGTGGCATCAACACCAGTGCTATCAGTTAGCGGCGTCCAAGAGTCATCCGCATTGAGACGATATAGTCCACCGATATCAGTTCGCGCATACGCGACGCCCTTGGCAGTAGGATGGAACTCGATGCCAGGAACAAAGCCGCCTCCACCGCCAAAATGGACATTCTGCCATTTGAGAGCAGCTTGTGCAACGCTTGCCGAAGCGGCGAGAAGAGAGAGCAACTTCATAGTGAAGTTTTATCAAATAACGAATGACAATGTATTGACAGAAGATCTGAAAATCATATTTGACGAATTATAGGCGTCTTTTATATGAGCGCTTTGAGGTGACGTGATAGTTTGGTCCTCTTGTCATTTCCCGTGTTTCGGATATGAAGCCTCCGTGACGAAACAGGATGACGCAGGGGTATAAGGTTCGCCAAGCCCCGAACATGCTCAAAATTGAATGGATTGCGAGACTTTTTTAATCATCGCCGTATTTAATCTACGGCAATTGGAAATTTTCCACCTACCAGATGAGTCTTGTGCCTCACAGGAATGATTGGTGGTGGCATCTTGCCAGTCTCGGGCCGCCATATACCGCCGTTTGTCCGAATGAGGCAATTGTTGGTTTCGTGCCGCATCCGAGATCAACTTACGCCATATTTTCGGAGTCTCGGCACGACTTGCAGTGATGCACGTGTACGTGATTGATGTGCCAGAGGATAGCGGATAGATCTGTAGCCCTCTTCCTACCAGACGTAAGCATTTATTCCAAGCAAGGGAAGCATATCTTTATCGTCCAAAGGTATCAGTTCTACATTCGGCCATGTTCAATGGCGGAGGCAGAACAAGACTTCTGAGGGATCAATCAAGACATTACGGAGCAATCTCTATTAAATTCACGAATTATGCCATAAGCGGGAAAGCACGAACCAAATGCTTGGGGAACGGCTTCTCGCCACCTGTTGGTTACACAACCTTGATGACACTCATGCCCACCGTCCATGTACCGGCTATTCTTTAGAGAGCTGGTGTCTTATCCATCGGCTAGTTGCTTTATGAGCAACCTATTAGCTGCGCCTTCTCGAGAACGGCACCGTACCTTCACCACGTGAACTAAAGGTTGATAAGGTAGTACTCCCTCATTCCAAGTCTTCCAGAGCTCCTCGCACCGCATGTGGAACCAACATACCCAGAACGTTTCACATGGCCTGTCACTGCTGCTAGATGCCCATGCTGTTGCAAACTATTAACTGTCGTCGAGGCAAGAATAACAACAACATGTTTCATAAAAGGCTCCTGTGGAAATACCTGCCATTCGTAGCCCCAAAACTTGGATCTGGGTTTCATGGCTGGCTTCTACAAAGGATTACAGATGGGCCGTCAATAGGTATTGGTCTGGATTGAGACTGTATGATGGCGAAGGGGAAAACATCTAGTACTGCTGTGATTGAAGATGGGGTCCTTGATAAGAATGGAAGAGAATTTTCTTTAGATGTAGGCCAGCACTCTTGACACTCCCTTGAGGGTGATCCTTTATCAGATTTGGCAGAAATTCTGTCACTACCTTTCGAGTACTCTCGAGGACGTGAGACCCTGACATTGCTACAACTGTTGGCAACATCTTATCAGGCCGTGTAGTCAAACCCCTCAATGCAAACAGAGCGCATGATTCATCTGTTTTCACGGCGGCTACTGGCTGACCGTCTTCTTTTGCACCCATCCAACGCATAACGTTCAAGACACAGCCCTTGACCGACCATCACTTCAATCAGTCCTTTTATCAAGCATCCTACAGGGATCTTCACATCCAAGCAGGTTCAGTTGGCAATTGAAACCATCGTCCAGTATCACCAAATGCCATGCGCTGGTTTCTTCTTAAGTATGGGGAATGGGACCGGAACATACCTTTCAACATAGCCGCTGCTCCAATCTGTAGATCTTTTCAAGGCCCTCGATGACCTTCAAATGAAGTCTTGACACCGAGGAATGGCCACTACTTACGTCTTATCTCCTACACCTTCCGGATGCTCAAGTCCTGTTCCTTGCTATTCGGCACTCGGCCATCAGCCTTGCTTCGCGGCGTATCATCCTAGGCCAGCCTCTTGCTACCAACCCATAACCCTCGCTGTACGTCAATCCACGCGTAGTGCTGATGAGATAGGATGCCAGTATTCATAAGAACTTGGTCTGTGGCAACTCCAAGGCAGGGGTGCTCACCCTTGCTGCATTTGACACTTGAGATCGTTAAGCTACGTTGAGGTAAATCGTTTGGACATTTTGGCATAATGTCTAAGTTGTGGGCCAAATCTGTTCTATCCAGCTGATACTAGTAGCTGAGAGCTTCTTCCGGTCCATTGAACTCAGTTGAGGGACTCAGAACATGTACCCCGGCTACCTGGAATAGACTAATCCCTTTCAGCAGTTCATCACATGCCGAAGATCCTGCATCGGTTCCCCTTCAACTGGTGCGTCACTGGTCTTGGATGAAAGATGACCGCTAATACCTGTATCACAAGTGAGTGGCGCATATAGGGGTTGTCGGATGGCACCGCTGGGGTAGACAACTGGGTCCAGCACTCTCTCTATGTAACGCAGAGCGGTCCTTTTCTAGAAATCCTTTGCCGGATACCTCCATCCTGGCAGGCTGTGTCCATGTAAGTCTGTACTCCTAAGTTAAAGTCAGGGAGAGACCACGAGAAACGGCTGGAGGTTTGAAGCCGCCATGTCGCTACAAGAAATGACAATAGAAGACGAGACACCAGGAAAACTGAATCTTGAAATTACGACTATAGCCTGCGATCAACTATTGTTACCAACGTGCTGGGGTAGCTAGATCGCACCGCGTTTGCCTCAGGTTGGAAAGATAATCTCGTCAATGCTGATCTTGACCGGCACTTCGCTTGACCTTCCCTCTGCCTTGTTAGCCTTGCTGTTGAATCTCAAGCGACAGTGCTGTTCGTCTTGACACAGAGTATCTGCGTGTTCGCTGCCCCTCTTGTTAGGCAGGGAAGCAGTGCGTTCGTGCTTCTAGACCCATCCTCCTCCTGATCGCTTCCTTTGACCGCAAGCAGCCCTTCAACCAGACTGGCTGTAGGAAGGGCGTGGCCTGACCATATTGGGCTCTCATCCTCTATAGTTACCGTTACTTCAAGTAATATTGTCGATATTAACTTTTCCTGTGGATCGATGGGCCAGCTGAGGAGCGTAGTGTTAGGCCACCGTCTTATCACAACCGGCACTGCATCTTCCGGAATGATGCCTCCCACGACGTAGAAAGGCAACAAAGCTGGAACCTTCGGGTTTTGGAGGACCGTGAAAGAAAATATTACCATCATCATGACCGCCTGTGGCTTGCAGACCGCAGACGACGGTTTCAATAGGGAGCCTTTGCAGCTGTTGGGTAAGTCCAAAAACCAGCGAGTCGTTGAAGAATTACTGTCGATTACAAGACCGACACGCTTCTCGGTCAAGTCTCTCGTTTTCCGGATACACAGAAATCAGCCCGGAAGGCTCGATACCAGGCGTGTCACTCGGGGGATTACTGAAGCGAGGGTCGAGAAGGACTAGCGCATCATGAAGATCCTAGCTGATGCTCCTGGACATAGAGTGGAGATTGACTAATACCCTTCATCACTTGGCATCGAAATGGCTGTAAGTCGAGACTTGTACGTCTGCTAGTCGGTATACCCTCCAACCTCATCCAAAAACTTGTAATATCTCGCTCCTTTTGCGATTCTCCTTCTCTTTCCAAACAGGACAAGGAAAACATCGGCGACTACAAATAGCAAAACCATAATACCAAAGCACTTCATAGTCCAACCGTAGCCGGAAGCTTCCATTAACGGCTGGACAGGGTACGAGATGTCCAAGTCAACCATTGAGGAGCACATAGCCAGTATAACGACTAGCTCTCCAGATATCTAGGACCTTCAGTCCTCTTCTTGATGTGGGATCGGTTAAAAGACTCACTCCTAGGGAGCATTTTATCCCACATGCAGTGGCAATCGTGCAAGCTCCAATCTGATGTGAGAGCATCGCTCGAGTGCCGATGGCGATCGTAATCTAATGAGCTTCCGTCTGAGCACCCCAGCCATAGATCATGTACCCAACCGCATCTAAGACGAAGCAAGGACCAAGCTAAGTTCTGTCCGCTGATTTAAGCTCTCAGCCAAAAGTCCCAGCTGCAAATAACGCATCTAATATGGAGTCGCATCTCAGGTTCTTTGACACCACAATTGCGTCGCGCCAGAGCAATAACAACTTGGTCGCTCATTACGCCGATTACCCACGGATGATGTCTTCAAACAAAGCGGTGAAGAATTCAAGACCAGTATTGGTGGTACTAAAGTTGTAAGGTGGTTCCGTCAGGATCTCCGAGATGGTGTTGAAGGAAACAATACCGGCAGTGGCCCCGATGGCATAGATGAACGCGGCCTAGGTTTGTTGATCAGTAAAGGAAAGTCGCGATTTGACGGAAAGACTTACGATGACGACGTTGAAAAGCCCCAAAGAAAGAAGGGACGCCGAAAAGATTGCCAGAAAGTTGTTTTGTTTTGAGGATACCTCACCCACGGTTTCAATATTTGTCGGTAAGATCGCTTGGGAAAGTCATCGACAATGCCGTTAGCCTGGCTTGAGACCGGTCTGAGCTCCAGCTTCTTTCCTCCAGTAGATTTCTCCGCTGTCTCTTCATTCTTCTGGGAGGGAAGAGGTGGCGACCGCAATCCCGCAAATAAGAAGCGAGGGAACAAGGTCTCCTCGAAAGAAAAGCTGAAAGCAATCAGTACAAACGCAAAGATGAAACCGACGATGTTCTGTGACCATCTCAGCCCCACGGCGTCAGACATGCTGCCACCAGAGATAAGACCCAGGCTGTCATAAGGTCAGTATAAAGTTCCCACAGGTATTGATCACGGCTAGGTAGTCTTACATGAAGCCAAGCCGCTGGGCAAAGAGATAGACTGAGAGCATTCGACCACACTCATGAACAAAGAACAGATCGAAGATCTACATATCAAGTCAGTAACTTTGCAAGAGCTTGATACAAGTCAGGTACCTACAGTAAGCTGAATGATAGCTTGATATGCAGACGTCCCAATTCCGTTCACAATCATGTCAAGCATCCATTGAACTGTTCCTTCGATGGAAGCGAGCCAAAAGCCAGTTGCAAGACAGAGACATGTCGTCGCGAGGAAAATCAGCTTTCGGCCTAGGATATTTGCAGTAGGCATCCACCAAATGTTGACGAAGCCCTGGATCTGGTGAGCAGTGCGGAATGAGAGGGGCCGTGGACCAACATACCAGAAGAAGGTAGTTTAGGGCGCTACCGCTGTTCATGTTTGTCAAAGAGACACCTGTATCTTTACTGACAGTAGTCTGGGCCGTTATGTCTTATCAGTATTGACTGACGAGGATATGTTCCCAACACAACACTAACGTCCCAAGTTGTTTTCACCAAATAAGAAGGTACAAGCATATACGGCGACCAGGAGCAGTTGATAGTATTTTTTTCGCTTCGACCATGTCTAAGAAATGGTCAGTGATATACAGAAAAGGACCTCCAAGGCTACTCACGAGCGGGTCGCTTCCACAGCTTCATCAGATAGGCTAAAAAACTTATCTTGGGCAATTGTGTTAGGCAGTCGGTATACTGCCTGAACTGATTTGATAAGAGTGTTATCTTGAGTTGACAGAAACCGCCACTGATGCTTACAGCACTCGCCTCACACGCTTCCACAGCTTGTTGGCTGTGGGATGAGTAAAATGTCAGACTGTCCGACATGATCGCGGTTCTCCAACTTGTCATTGACTTTCGCTCTTGTCAGTTGTTATCAAAACTAGAGTGAATGTGCTTGCATACGGTCAATGAGCTGTCCTGTTCCTAGAACTACCTCACGATCGATTTACAGGGTCATAGTTAAATACCTGGTGCACCGATAATCTGTGATGACTGTTTGAATGAACCAAGAAAAAAAAGAATCCAAGGCGCCGAGCGGGTGGTTTATATGCTTCGGCGTTGGATGCAATCTCCGGACGATTCATTCCGAGATGGCTTATCAATTGGTTGTTTGTTGATACCAGCTCAGATGCAACGCTGAAGGTCCAGACGACGGGGCCGATCGCCTCATAACAGCCACATCTGATAGTCAACGAAAAGCGCCTATCAGGAGCCTGGGGTAAGGGCTATTAAATACAAAGGGCGCGTGAATATTCATCTTTACCCCGGATTTACGATTGAGCCTGATCCTTCGAATTTCACTGGTCTCTCATGAGCGTAGTCCGTCTGCACGACGGCCATTGTCACGTAATAGTGCGGTGAAAAATACGAAATGGCTCGAATATCAGGATAGCGGTTTGAAATTGTGCAATTTATCTTCTAAAAGTGGTAACATCAAAGCCAATCTCGAGATCATGTTGGCATTTCATGACGGAATATCGACGTTAGGCCATGGCTGATAATCTGCCCCGCGTTCGGCTAGACCTTCCCTATGCTAATCCACGAAACGTTTGTCTCGTTGGCTATCCCAAGTAGCTTATCAGACTCACGATTCTTTTCAGCTTAAGGCTACTGGGTTGTTAAAAGTTCGACCTCAGGCCGGCTATCGGTTCCATGTAGACGCTCATTGATTCTGAGTATCTTGTCTGTCGAAAGCCAGCAGTTGCATTTGGTGATCTCAGCTTCAATTGGAGAAAAGTGGAATGTTCGAGTCGTGGTCAAGACTGCAATTATGGACAAGATATCACATGAGGAGGAAGCTGTACTAGGCTTGGCAGGTAAAGAGAGATGTCTTATTATATACTATGAAGATGGAAATCCTCGATCTAAGGGATACAGCGTCGATAACTTGGTGTATTCAGAATAGCTCCTGATTGAGAAGATGGAGGGGATAATGTGCTTTAGAGCAATCGTCGAACAAGAATGCCCGTCCAAGATTTTAACACTTGCCCTTCTCGAGAGAAGTCCTATTGAACGTTAGCTTGATCCATGTACGCAGTATCATTGGGGAGACTTACTCTGTGTGCCAGCTCTTCATGCGTCCCTGGCCTCCCTCGGGGCACTTGGAGATAGGAAGGAGAAGGTTTCTCTGACACTCGGTGGGAAGAATAGCTTTTCGAGTTCCCCACTCATTGTAGATCTCAAAGATAAACTTGCCGTCACCCGAAGGCGCATCAACACACTTGGTCCTCTTCTCACCAATATTGTAAATGCCATTCACGCCATTGCTGCACCACTCAGTAGCAGCCTTCGCAGCAGCAACTTTGTTACTTCCCCATGGGAGAATGTCCTCATTGCCGTAACAAGCAGCAGTCTCTGGGTACTCAAAGCCAATGGTGCGAACACAGACGTTGGCATCGGCCCAGAGGCTAAGACAGTCCTTGCCGACCGTGGGGTTCCATTCCTTGAACTGGTCGAAGGAGATGCCGAACTGGGCAGAGATCATGAGACAGTTGTCGCCGGGCTTGACGTAGTAGAAGGCGTCGCAGTTGTCTACCATGCCGGGTTGGATGGGGAGGGGGGTGGTGATGCCGTTGTCGCCCGTGATGGACTCAATGGCTGTGGCCTTCTTGGCTGTAGCGCTGGGACCGGCGGCGAGGGCACCTGCGCTGGTGGAGAGAAGAGTTGCGATGGTGGTAAACTTCATTTTGTCGGTCAAGTATTGATATTGAACTCGTTGTGTGCTTGTTCCTTGAATGGCTGAATGAGCTTGAGAAATTGTCTACTGGCCACGGGAACATCTCGCTTTATATAGATTTTCAACATCAGTATCATTCTCCGATTTAACCTCGCCGAGCAAAGAATATCTCTCAAAAGCTATACCCATCCTATTCTCGGAGCATTGATGCAGGGCAGAATAGGCTGCTGCCGCCTGCGCCGACAAAAAGTCCCCTGAAAATCAGATTCTCTCCAATAACGACAATCGCCAAGGTAAGGTTGGTTCGTTTGTAGAAATAACCGAGCCTCTTGGCGTGAGGCACGGAGCGGCACAGGTGGATCGGAAAATATTTCCGCTTCCCGAATGACTCGAAAAGTCGTATCATTAGAGCCTTATGAGGCCTAAGGCTGACACCCGAGGGCCCGGAGAATTCTTCCACGATGTGGAGAGTTGCAGTGTAGTTTGCGGTGTGAATGAATATTGCTACAGTTGTGACCCGACTAGGGCCGGAGATTTCCTGGTTGGGAAGGCAGTGCGAGGTTTTAAGTATGTTACGTAGTATTGAAAGTAAGCTTCTATTCAGCCGTAGACTAGTTGATCAAGAATGATCCTTTAACCTCGTATTGCATAGATATATAACGGCACTTATGGACCCTAAGCCAATAAGACGATGCACGTGTGTCGCCAGCGTCAGCCGTTGTTCATGAAAGCCCACGATACGTGTAAATGCTACCATGTAGCCTAATCCTCCTTCACGATCTCTGAACTTCGCAGAGCATGGTATTCAGCCGTCGGGCAAGTGCCCTCCAAAGTCTGAACAGCCGCCATACGTCTGGCATTAAGAAGATCCAGATTGATCTGAGGTCCCGTGAAAGAGCCCTTTTTAGTGGTGAACCAGAGGGCTATGACAAACGCTACCAGTCCGGTGAAGACGACGGAGACATAGCTCATGTTCTCAGGCGTAACGGGCATAGTAGTGGGGAAACAGTACAGGATATCAAGAAATACTACCCATGCGACAGAGATGCCGTTTATCGCAGCGCCGTATTTGCCGAGACTGAAGTACCGAATTGGTAAGACACGATCGCGCCCTCGGTAAAGGAGGACAGCCTGGGGAATGATGCAGGAAGTTTGAAGAAAGATGATGGCCGCGCTGACCATGGCAGAAAATGCGGTTGACGAACCGAGGAAAATGAGACCGTATACCTAGAATTAGGGGTGAGTGAGATCATAATGATATTGTTGGCAAATATATACTCACGGTAATGAAAACAGCAGAGAGAAGGAGTGCGTTGACAGGAACTTGGAACTTTGAATGAACGCGGCCCCAAAACTGTGAATATGGCAACGCACCGTCACGCGAGACGGCCCAGAGCGTCCGTGATGAAGTTGTCGCTACAAGGTCAGCACAGGCTTTGTCGAGGGAAATGAGCTTACCATTGGCGACGAGATTGGCGAAGAAGCAGAACGCGAAGAGCGACATCAGCACTGACGCAGCTGGTCGAGATCCAGTTCCTTGGTAGTAAATCTCAAAGAGTGGCAATCCAGTCGTCGTGTTGAGTACGGCTGGCAGATCAGAGATCGCGTACATGAGAGACGCTGCAAAGGGAAACGCGGTTAGTAAGCCCATGAGCAACGGATATATCATGACCTTAGGCACGTTCTTGGCTGGATTGGGTATCTCTTCGCAGAGATGAGCTCCACAATCGCTTCCTAGAAATGCATAAACCGCATTGCCGACAGCTAACATGAATGCAAACCCATCACTTGACCAGCCTGTTCGGTTGGTAGTATCTGTAAAGATGAACTCAGCTGACGCATGGTCTTTCGTGACGACAAAGAGTGTTATCGTCGTCGCACTTAGAGTCAGGACCGAGAGGATGAAGACCATCTTGTTGAAAAGAGGAATCCACTGTGCGGTGAAAATATTGGCGGCTGTGGCGATCCAGATTAGAGCGACGTATATCAAGTACTGGTGCCATCGCTTTTGATCCCAGTCTGGATACCATGCGCCGACGATATCGAGGATCATGGATGAAACGAAGTTGGAGACCGAGCTTGAGGCAAGCCACCAGCCAATAACACTCATCCACCCATTTCTATCAGACAGGTCAGTATCTCAACGTTGCCTTACGAAAATATGGCACTGACAGATATGATGCGAAAGGCTTGTAGTCATCTCGCGCGACCATAAAAGACCAATAGTACTGCGCCCCGGCAACAGGATAAGCAGATGCGAGCTCAGCCATACCTAGCGACACGATGGTAGTCATCACGCCAGCAATAGGTAACGACCACAAAGTTCCAGCTGAAGACGCCTCGGTCAAACTGATTCCGATTGAAGAGCCCGTTCCGAGCCATGTACAGGTCAGAGTGAATGACAGTGCACCAAGGGACCAGAGCGAGAAGCGACGCGGCATGGCTTGGACGTAGCCAGCGGCTTCAAGCTCCAGGGTGTCGTCATTGCTAGCTGTGCTGGAGGAGGCACGCGACATTTTGCCGTCTTTGTGATACGAGGGACAAAGGTTGATAAGCCGTCGGGTGAAAACTCCGCGATGTTGGCTACGGCGAAAAAACTACTATCAACAGGGTTTGTGCGAGGAGTCAAACTGTAACACTAGCACTTCGAGCCGCGTGATGGAAGAAATGGAGAAGCGCGATACAGCGAAGGAAAGGAAGTGAAAACTGGAAGATCTGAACCCCCTCATTTCATCCTGATGCACTGTCGATCACGAGGCAATGTCTCACTTGAGTTGCACAAGATGTCCGAGCGACGCCCAATGAGAATCTCGAGAGGCGTTGAGTTGTGCACAGAGATAAGAGATTAGAAATTATGCTTACATGCAGCTTGGGCAAAGTTTTCATAGGCAAGTTCCTCAGGTCGTGTGACGTAACGGCAAGATCAATGCACTCAGCGAAAAGGATTTAGCCTTCCAATCATGTAATATCTAATCAATAAAGAAGATTGATTGCGTAAAATTAGTCTCGAGATAAAACGCGACAGCTTAATACGGATAGTTGCCTCCTCCCCCAGGATATCCAATCCAGCCACGCAAAAGGCCATTCAAAATCGGGAAAACGAGTGATATAACACATAAAATCCCTATTGCCAACCCAGAAATACAAAAGTCTCCATCCAAGACAGTAGTGTTAAAGCCTATTGATCTCATTAGTTATGAATCACCAGAGCATCGTTGGTAGCCTTACCAGTCCAGAGAATCCAAGCAGACACGGCTGCGCCCAGGCAAGGGATCATGGCCAGTAGGCCGAGATGTCTCTTGAGAAAGCGACGCCTCCAAAGCATGAAAATTCCAAGAACCAAAAAGATCGCACTGCATGCGATAAGGCTGCGTGATCCGCTGTACAGCAAGAGAATTGCATCGATACTTGTGCCGACCTCCCTCCAAGTATCAAAACTGTCATAAGGAGCGCAACCACCGGGCATCTCTCCAGAACCACTAACTCCCAAGAATATACTCGCGCCAGGAAGTGCCAAGACACCCAGGACGCATTCTTGGAGGAGCACATCGGTGGCGGTATCGTTGAAGGCTTCGTAGAAGCAAGCCGATAACATGATAATCCACCACCCAACACGAGGCTTGGTCAAGAAGAATATGAATAGCGTTCCGACGCTGATATTCAGCCCGGAAGCTTTGACAGCCACGGCCATAACAGCGCATTGCACCACCGTCATGGCAACAGTCGCCAAGGAGTTATAGGGCATCCATGATATGGCCAAGTTCGGTGAATCTTTGAGATGGTTCTTATCCCAGAACCTCAACTTACTTCTTCTGTTCCGATGACCGAGGGTCAAGTGTGTGACTACCGCCGAGAGATGACCGAGGACGAAAGGCAGAAGCAGGATAATAACGGAATTGCAGTAGTCTGGCCGGGGGAGGGAGCTGAGTCCCGCCGGGACTTGACAATTAGGTGTATTTTTATCGGGGTCACAGGCGCAGACCATTTTGTTGGTAAGAAATCGGAATCGAGTAATGCAGAATGTGCCTCTGTTGAACATGTCCTTGGGTTCACCTGTCTTTATATATGTTGACTGCCGCGTATAAGGTTAAGCTTTAGGCTGCGGACTCAGGCGAGGAATGACAAGAGTGTTTCTGGGTCACACGACTACTTATTCAGCTTAATATACTCCCATTCAGCCTCGCGAACAAAAAGTCTGTGAGTATCTCGGCCTATGGTCCATCATCTCTCCCCAAGAACAAGGTCTGGGCGCAGCCAATATTGACGCCAATTCATTTGTCGCTTTTGATGATTCGTTCGGGGTTATAGCGAGGTGCTAAAACGTCCCGTAGTGACAGGGATGGGCAAAAGTTGAAAATTAGGCTTTAAGATGTTGCATTGAGCCGCAACTTAAAGTGATTAAGCATATTCATTGTGAGACATGGAGTAGGGACCTTGTGAGACGTGGTAGGGTTCTTTATGGGGAGAACAAAAACCTCGGGACGTTCATCAGAAATGACAAAAGTAACAAAGGTAACATAGGATATGCTGAGGATGCCTTTTGCTGAGTTTGCCATGACATCATTATAGTAAGGTCTGATGTTTTCTTGTCTCCCGAGGGTTGGGCTCGGATGAGTGATTTAACAGTGGTCTGGACGCGTGAAGAGCTTCCAGTGTACACAAGTACCCGACTGTTAGTCTGCACCTATATCTATCACCAATATCTTAACATCCTGTCCCGGTTTTGGAGAGATGGTACCCAGTCCCGGCACTTTATCACTTGCCTCCGGAAAAGGCTGGATGTCATAATCCTCTTGAAAGAAGTCTTATTAGCTGCCTGAGGCTAATCTAGGGTATCCGCCCCGCACAATGTGATCTGACCCAATTCCTTGTCACCCCGTTACACCATCGCCTTTTAACCTCTAAGGCAGGGAAAATCGGGCTTTATTTGATCCAGACTAACCCTCAACAGAAGTAAGGTGATAGCATAACAATCACCTACCCAACACGAGGGTCAATGCAGCCAGGTCTGTCGACTTAGATAACACTTTCAACATGACTTCCACGCACGATTGGTCACATCGAAGACACTTCATAGATGTCGAGTTTCATTATAAATTTGATATTTCTTGAAGTTATCTCGACGGAAGCTTTTGGGCAGAACCTTACTCGTGGGTAAGACCAAATGGAACCTCTACTCGTAATACTCAGTTGGGCCTCATCTACGAATAACAAAAACATCGTGTCTTTGTGATCGGCATTGACAGACCCAAGTTCAACCTTACCAGTCTACAGCCAGCAATCATTCGCGTAGTCCACAGTCTCATAGCCTCCTTGCAAGCATCCAAGGGCGCGGCCAACCTTTGGCCAGTAACGTTAACAACGTGTCAACTTTGTTAGTCCACCAACTGGCGAGGAAATCGAATATCCTCCCTAGGATCATCGTACTTCACTAAGCGAACTGATACGACATCCCGGATTCTTGTACCTCGATAAAATTCCGAGGTATGAGGCACTATACAAAGCTCCTCAAGTTGTGGAACGGCGTTGAGTATGCGAGTGATGTGATCAGAATGCCACTCCATGTCCTTAGCATCAGTGTCCAGCAAAACACCCCATTTATCCTTCTGGAAAATAGCAGGCAGGGTATTGTCAAAACTCAGCGTTTCATTCCTCAAGTATGCTTTGCATTCGTATTCATTCACCTGCCAATCTTTCGTCAACGTGAACGCGAAACGGCGCAGTCGTCGCATCGTTTTTAGACGTGAGATGAGTTTCTCCAAATAGAGGGACTGCCAAGCGTATGTCAGTAAGGAAACATCAGAAAGAGGTTTAACTCTCACAATTTTAGGTAAAATCGATTTCCGTGGAATATGCCCAACGTAAGATTTCAAACCATCAGTGTCAAGCTGATCCAGGAAGAGCGATTGCAGGTGTGGGAAATCACGGCTCAATCGATACAGGTACTTGTCATCAATACAAGCAAGAGTCTGCGATTCTGTACGCATCCCACTCATATCAATTCTCATCCCTTTCATCAACGAAAATCTTGATCGCAAGATGTCTCGAGGGCGCGCAAAGCTGGCTGGAGGAAGGCGAACCGCCTCAACACTACAGCGAGAGAATTGACGCATTATAGTACCTAAGGCCAGTATATTGGTTGGACTTGGGAATACTACGGTCTTGGGGCCATTCCATTGTGGTGTGTGGCGCAATAGATCTAATGCAGCCTGCAAGTGAGCATGGCCAGGATGATGCGTAGCAATTTGGCCGTCGGCACCGAAATCAAAGGCAATCATATGGATTGATGATAGCTTGGAAATAAATTTGCTGATAGTCTCCATTATGTCTTCCAGGATGTTTGCTTCGTTAAAACCTTCGGCACAATGGCGAGCTTCGAGACAGATGGTAACAAGCCTAGGTGCAACATCAGTTAGCAGACCGAAGCATTGGATTCTGGTATAGAGTAAGTACCTGGTAGACGAAAGAATAAGCTCCATCAAATGTTGATATTTCCCGTTTAGCAGGGATTTCATATCACGACCTATCTTCTCTAATGGGCCGGAGAATATAATCTTCTTGAAAAGGCTGGGGGCGAGGGCAGATCGAAGTCGCCAGGACACAAAGGTAGTGACTCTGAAATCATTGCAGTTTAGGTGTGATATAATCATGAGAAGAATTTCGACCGGCATCTCCTCTAGGGTGTTCAAAGATGATTTTGTAATAGGGTTGTCCATGGTGACGTTGACGCCTTCGTCTCGCTGTTCAGAGCCCATGGTTGTAATGAGGGCGGTAATATTCTGGCGTTGGTAAGATAGAAATGAGGAAAAAACAATGCGGCGTTGAAAGTGCGATGAGTTTTCAGAAACGAAGAAGCGTTACTGGAAGTTTAGGTTGAGACTTATGGTGATCAACAGAATGATAGGTTGGATCATTTCGAGAAGCAGCAGAAAGGCCCTCATTTATAATACAATTAGAATATCCCCATGTAACTAAATTTTAAAAGCTTCATTCATGCCAAGCCGTCCAAGTTCTAAGGGTGAGATCAAAGACAAACATACTTTCAAGTCTGTCGACTACAAATAACACTCTTATAAACGCACATCAGGCAGTATTTTGACTGCCCACGCAATTAACTAAAGCTGGTGAGGTGACATGAGTGAGCCGTAATTCATGCTCAAAATTCCTTGCCAGTGATTCTCACGGCTTAAGGAATAAACCTTTGATTAGCATCTTGACAGGTGGCTGATGACTGGCAAGCTTCATCGAATACGCTTAAATTGAAGCTTAAGCCAGGGTTTATTACGCTACATGGCTACATATGCTCAGATTAAAGTTACCTCGTCGGAAAACTTTGAAATTGATTTCTGATTTCTCCAATCACAACCTTCTCAGGACATCCATTTGCTAAACTATTTGTCCTCGTCAGATATCAATTATCCTTTTAAACATGGAAACTCTATCAAAGCTCTCTCTTCATAGACTGATCTATATAAACTGCCTTTCCCCTCTCTGATTCTTCACTTAATCCTTTCTTATCTTTCTCCCTTACTTTCAAAGTACACCAACATCTCAGCAACAACATCACTCAGCTCTTGTTATCCTTCTCCCATTCAGTCTACATCTCAGCAAAAAATACCAGTCAGCTTCAAATAGCCACACGACTTCATCATGACTTTACAATACGTTATCGTCTATATCTGTGTCATCATACTGTCCTATAACATGTTCCGTGGCTTGGTAGAGGAGGCCCAGCCTTTAGGTATGAAAGCAACTGCTCTTGAAGGCAAGTACTAACGAACAGAAGATCATGGAGAACTTGATCGAGAAACAGATGACGAGGATTGGGAGACTGATGAAGATGACTCTGACGAAGAAGATGATGATGATGAATCGGGTATGTATCCTCACTCATGGGTGTCTGGGTACGTATACTAACCAACTATCAACAGATGATGAAGGCTATGTTTCTGGGACATGCCAAACGTAATTGTCAGAGAACAGACTGGGCTACTTTGGTGCCATATACAACATATCAATCATCTCAGACGTCAAGTCATTTTTCAGCAACGGCAACGCTAGTGACATTGGAAGTCATTCTTACATTTCAAATGCCAACAAGTTCCTGTAGATCCAATATCAAGTAAAAGTTCGGCGATAGATACCTACTCTTCGGGCGCTAGACACCAGCTTTGACCATTTTCCCTTCTAGATTGGGCATTCACCTCCAAGGCGGTGCGAACCTGGGAATATTTGTAAGCCTTACAAAATGCCGGGACAAAACACTTGGGCTACATGAAAGTCGATCGCCAGAGTTCGTGGTCATTAGTTATGAATTATTTTGCATTACTACATATCAAGGCAAGCATATCTACAAATCCAATACGAGTTTACTTCGAACAAGCATCTCTAAATTTATCGTCGTGCTCTCAGTCAGTATTTGGGTAGAGATGCAAGTACGGGGTCAGTGATTAAAATGGGTAAGATCTCCGTAATGGCAGGGTTGCATCAAAACTCTCATGGCCCAGTCAAAATGTTACCTCCTCCCCACAGAACACTTCACCCATGCATGAAATAGGTGGGGGAGGCAGGCAATGCGAGATAAATAATTTGACCGCCTTCTGAGTTTTCTTCTGTCACACACTGTTTTACCTTTCTGCAAGCTGCAGTCAGACTGAGACCAACAGATCTTACCTGTCAGATCTCTTGGCCATTTTCGCTTATCCTCACGATGTCTTCGCCAAAATCTCCCGACAAGTCACCAAAGTCTCCTCAGTCTCCGCCTGGGGCTGTGGAGGCTTCCGAAACCCCCGCGCGAGATGGATTCATTCAGCCTGTCAGTCATAGCCTTTTGTGTAGTCCTACTACCCTGCTGATTTACTTTTTCAGGATACTGATTCTGACTCTGCGTATTCTTTGTCGTAAGATTGCATGCGCTGACACTGGGGTAGGCTTCGCTAATGTGGCCCAGAACGGATGTCAGTGATACTGAGTCCCTGCGTTCTTCTATTTTGAACTACAAGTGGGTTCACGGCAGACGCTTCCATGCATACGGGGATGGAACCTACTGGTGAGCTCTCATCGTTCACAGGCTGTTAACAAGACTGATGAAATTAGGGGAGCGAACGACGATCGTCAGCAAGAGGCTGAAGATTTGATGCAAGTTTCACTTGTAAACGGTTTTCCTCTCATTTTTTCTAACGAAACTCAGTCATGAATTGTTTCGCGCAGTCCTGGATGGCAAGCTTTACGAAGCTCCGATCGGCAAGAATCCGCAGGTTTGTCGCTGCCTATCTTCTTCCGTCCCGATTCACTGACTATTGTAGAATGTACTTGACGTCGGTTGCGGTACCGGCATCTGGGCCATGTGAGCCATCACAGTCCTGAAAGACTTTCTGAGTCTCACGTACTGATGATACCAGTGATATGGCAGACCTGCACCCATCAGCTGAAGTCATCGGTGTTGACCTCTCGCCGATCCAACCAAACTTCATTCCACCTAACTGCAGATTCGAAGTTGATGATATCAACAAGGAGTGGACATTTCCCGAGAACAAGTTCGACTTTATTCACATTCGCTACATGACAGGAACCGTCCCAGATTGGACAGAGCTCCTCAAGAAGGCCCAAAAGTAGACCGCATACTCCAAGCCATCTTTAAGGGTCATTTTCTTACATTATACAGGCATCTTAAGCCAGGTGGTTGGATCGAGCATGTCGAACTCTGGGGAGACGCCAGAGCCGACGATGATACCATGAGCCCTGAATCTCCGCTCAAAACTTGGGTCAAGATCTTTAATCAAGTAGCAGAAAAGGTTGGCAACCCCTTCTTCTGGAACCCCGCCGAAGAATTCCAGAAGGCCGGCTTGCAGAATATCACCGAGAAGAAAGTCAAAGTACCCATTGGTACCTGGGCGAAAGATAAGGATCTCAAGCAGTGGGGTGCATGGAACCGACAGTTCCTGCTGCAAGGATTGGAAGGCTTCTCTATCCGCAGCTTGACGGAGCTTTTGGGAGTATGCCTCTTTTTCTCACTGTGTCGTGAATAGGCTAACTAGTTGACTGTAGTGGGAGTATGAAAAAGCACAGGTATTTCTCGTGGAGATGCGCAAAGAGCTATTGAACCCAAAACTTCATTCATACGTCTTGGTGTACGTTGTCAGAAATCTTGAGGCCAATGTCTCTTGAGGCTAACATTCTTCGCAGAACTACTGTATACGGTCAAAAGCCTGAGGAATAAGTGGGAGGATCTGAAGAGGTTGATGACCTTGTAAGCTATGGGGTATTATCAATCATGGCTATTTCTGACTACTCTTTGGTGCCTTAACATGACATGCGACTGTAACCCTTGTTGTGCTTACGACGAATTGCAGCATTTCCTCCTAATTTGACTCAATCGGTTGAGAAATTAGCCCGTCCAGTTTGCCAATACTGCCATATCCTTGTCGTCAGACTATACCAACTAAAGTGGGCTGGTTGTTCTCTTGGTGCGGGAGCTTCTTCTAACTCCTCAGTCCTGTGACCTTTCCGTGCTAATTGTTCTCTGGGTGACAAAGCTTCTGCCAGCTCCTCAGGTTCATAAACCTCCCATGATTGAAGAGTTCGTCTATCATCCCTGCAACGCTGCTTCTCCTGGGCTACCAATTTACAAGTACTGTCCCAAATACTATAATTGTCCCTTTCGCAGATCCAATTCACCTCCTGTAGCCACTGATCAACCTGGTCTTCTTTACCCACGTAGCTATTGCGGCAGCCTTCGATATTGCAGGTCTCAGGTACGCCAGCCGGTCCATTGTATACATATGAGTTCCTATCCATGGCATGAAACCATTCGTGAGACGCCCAGCCCACTTCTGCATCCATGAAACATATCTTCCGATGGTAATTGACAACAATGCATCTCTTGTCGTATCTGCAGTGACCACATGCTATCCTGTCGGAGCCTAGAACAGCCAAGTTGTGTCTACGTTGACGATTCATGTGGCCCCAACCACCACGGAGCTTGATAAGATCTTCTTCTGATGACACTACCTCAGAGCGGTCGATCTCGGAGATGACGCTCGATTCAGGTAACGTATTAGGGCCACGTTGGGGTAGGAACAAGTGTCCTCCATTCTGTCGAATCCTCCGAAGTGAGTTGTTGAGCTTATGTCGGTGTAAATAGCCACTTTGGTGGAGGACAGTTCGATCGCTACCCGAATGACCTTGCCATAAAATGTGTAGCATCACAATACTGTCGGATTTTGTGGCAAATACTCTCGGGGTCTGGTCGGTATAGTCGAAGTTGTCGTTGCATGAAACCTTATGCTCTGGATGGTCACAGCTCGTTACAAATACCGGATGGCCTTCAGGCACCTCGCTGGGCAGAAGAAGTTTTATATCAGCCCTGGTGAGTGTTTTGTGGTCACAAATTCGGATATAGCCCTCGTGTGCAATACAGACTCGTCCATTCGGTAGCTTTGCTTGGTCTTGGGAAAAGCATGAGGGAGGGTGGTCCCTCTCGCAGGAGTGGCAATGAAGGAGCTCCTCAGAATGACAAGGCCCAAACTTACAATTCGTCGAGTAGCCAGCCTTGATCCTGTCCTCCCGACTTTCCTGACAGTTCTTGCAGGTGGTGTAACTTCTGATGAAATCCCCAAGTCCTCCAGCCCCCCATACTCCCTTGGTCTTCAGAGCACCTTGGAAACTGTGCACCTCTCCACCGGACTTATAGTCAAAACAGTGGCGTCCGCCTGGTGGACAGATTGGCGACGTGTATTTGTCGTTGTAACCATCTGCACACATTTGACAGCACCCTTGACGGGAGAATGGATGGTTAATAAAGTCTTCTGCTTGTAATAGACGTCTAAATCGGCGAGAGACCTGACGGAGGGCGAAGAAGGCGAAGAGGGATGATTTGTCATTTGGGTCCGATATGCCGGAGACGATCATCAAAAGGAGCTCATCGGGGAGTCTTTGTAACATCGAAGGCTCGGAAGGGCTAGAAGATGTTTGATCCTTTTGAGGTCGTGTGAACAGAGAAAGGTCAATGCCTCGAGTCGGGATCAGTGGCTCCCTTCCGATTTGTCTCTCCATAAGTGACTCCTGGCGGATCTGTAGCATCTCGACTTCAGGTGGTGTTTTATCCCATGCGAGATCCAAATCTGCCGCGCGCTGTGCCTTTATGTATTCATCTACAGGTAAGTCACTCGAGACTGGCTGAGGGTTGGCATTTTGGCCGCCTTGTGTAGTGAGAGACGAGCCACCTGGGCCAGAGTAATGCAGGAAGGGAGGGCCGGCTAGAGTAGGGTGGTATGGGACAGGAGGGCCAAATGGGGCAGGGTGATACGGGAGAGAGCCACCTGGAACAGAGTGATACGGGACAGGACCACCTGGAGCAGGGTTGTAAGTGACAGTTATCATCTTGTGCCGTGTCTCCAGATATAAAACTTGAGCGGAAATGCCAAGAACTGGAGGGAGATGAGAAGAAAAGTTGAAGAAAAGGGAAAAGGTGCCGTCAGCTTTATCAGGGCCTAAGCCCTTGCCATATGAACCTTTTATCAGTAGAATCCAATCGTGTTGTCATTTGTCGCCTGTGCTCGCAGCCTAAAGCTTAACTTTAGAGGGGGCAGTCAGCCATCTCGTATTACTAGAACCCGAGTACGAATGGAAGTCAGGGCTTCTTCTCGATTGATTGATGCCTAAAGCTTATGACGCCTCCACGAGACATATCAAGCCAACACACTAAAAAAGCCCATTTAACTCAGGGCTTCTTCTCAAAGTCGAATGCGACACTTTACGATATGTCTCGCTAAGAATTTTTAAAGTTCGCACAAACATCATGAGTACTAAGTCCAAACATAATCGCCATTATAGACGAGTGTCACAGTTTACAAAGGCTCGTCATGTCATGTTTGGGTATCTAAAGTCTCTTTAGGTACTACAGTAGCACTATAGGCTAGACCCATGTATCAACATCGCTTGCTAGTCATGCTAATCATCACCAAATATCCATTACATCAACTCAGAGTATCATCAAACAATTAAGGCTTCTTGGTTCCCTCGATCTCAGGTCCAGCAGTATTGGTGTTGACAGGAGTGACAGCATCAATACCCTGAAGCTTATCAGTAGTCCTGTCGGGTCCAACAATCTCGAACACTGTTTCATAATTAGTAGTGACTCATCAATAGACACCGGTGATAACTTACAGTCAACAGGAGTGGAAGTGAACTTGCGAGCGTTGACCTTCTTCTGGAAGAGGTAGTCAAGATCGGCAAAGCTACGGTTCATGGTCTCAGGCAGGAAGAAGAAGATCCAAACAGCCCAGATGAAGCAGAGACCGAAGTAGAACATTCCAGTCTTGGCTCCCCAGTTCCAAGCATCACTACTGGAGTTGAGCATACGGGGGTTGAGTTGCTGAACAATGATCTGACCACAAACGTAGACAGCACGACCGAGGACGATGGTCTGAGCGCGAACACGGTTGGAAGCGGTCTCGGCAACGACGACGTAAGTGGTAGGGCCAAGAGAGACCTTGAAGATACACTGAACAACGACAAGGAAGGCAGCTGTGACGATGGCGACACTGTCGACCTTGGGAACAAAGCCGAGAATACCAATGATCAACATGCAGGCACCGATACCAGAAGAACCAAAGAAGTAAAAGGTTCGGCGTCCGATCCTACCCATGAGGAAGATGGCGATACCAGTGGCGAGGATGTTGACGGACTGGATGATCATGTTGTAGTTGAAAGCCATAGTGTTGCTCATACCAATAGACTTGAGCAAGATAGCGGCGAAACTGGTGATGGATTGACCGTTGAGAATCTGGATGACCCAAGCCATGCAGACAATACCCGTTCGGCGAAGGTTAGTTCCTCTGAAACAGTCCCTGAAGCTGGCAGCCTCAGCCTCGACCTTCTCCATCTCGTTGGTATGCTTCATCAGAGCAAGAGTCTGAGCCATAGACTCATCAGTGTAGTGGCCCTTGCGAGCAAGACGACGGAGAGCATGCTCAGCAGCCTCGAGCTTACCGCGACGGATGAGGTACCAAGGAGACTCGGGGGCGAAGAAAGCGACGGTGATCAGAGGAGGAATCCACATCCACTGAAGACCGTAGGGGACTCGCCATCCCGCATCGCCCTTGAGGTCGAGAGAGCCACGGAGGACACCAGTAGCGAGGAAACTTCCGGCTCCCCAGCACATGGAGACCCAGGCGGTGAGGTAGCCACGGAGGGCGGCGGGGCAGATCTCGGCGGCGTAGGCGGTGGTGAGGGTCTGGAAGATACCCCAGGGGATACCGCAAAGGAGGTTACCGACGAGGAGCATTTCGACGTTGACGGCGAAGAAGAGGACGAAGATGGTGCAGGCCATGAGAGACATGGCGAACTGGTGAGATTAGTAGGGTTCAAATGAGAGGCGATGAGAGATGACATACCATGTAAACGCGTCGAGAGCCAAATCGTGCTTGCAAGTAACCATTGATCAAGAGACCGATGATAGAACCGCAGTTGTTTCCAGCACCAATGGCACCCTGCCACTTCGTAGAGATATGCTGGACGCCATTGGCGTCAGGCCAACCGAAACGCTTGAGATAAGCAGGATGGGCGAAGAAGTTGTTGATAAGACCAACATCCATACCCTCCATGACCAAAGCAACACTCAGAAGCATACTAAACGCCACAGCAGGCGCGTATCGCGAGAACAGCTCCTTCTTGGGGAGGAGACACTCTGCATCACTGGCAGCCACGGCGGCCTCGATGAGCTCGACCTGTGAGCTGTAGCCGGAGAACTCAGTGTGGTGCACGGGAGCTTTCTGCCCGTCTTCCACGTGGGCTGTTTCATTCGGAGGCGCCATTGCTTCGAGTTCTGTCAAAGGGGGAAGAATGAAGAGGGAGGAGAGAGATGATGCTCGAATGCAGATCTGGGGAAAGAAAACAATGGGGAGGGAGGAATAGCAGGATAAATATAAAGACTCCGCATTTGTTCTGTGGACACTGGTCCGATGATCAGGCAGGGATATCTCGGTGGTACTTCCCCACGGGGCACTGGTCCATCAGTCGTATCTTCCCCGCATTGGCAGCGAAATGGTTCAATGACTTCGGTGTCGATAACCCGAGGCGACGCGCCATTCCTGATCCAGGATCGAATGTCCTGTTTTCTTGGCAATTCGGCGGAGAGAATTCCGAGTGAGAGGGCACTGAAACGGGGTCGTTTAAGGTTAAGCTGTTATTAACGTTTATGGTGTCCCCATGGGGGTTCCCACGCGGACTCGGGGTCCATTTCTGGGGTACGAAATGAGAGGTTTGACAGGTTGAGATGGGTATTTGATCTGCCAAAGGTGTATTCCCTGTCTATTTCATGGGAATCATATTGATGCTTAATACTCTCAACGATGAAAGAACTATACTGTCTCCTCACTGAGGATGCCTTGCATGCTGCATCTCAAACAACCCCCCATTCCCTGGCAATGACTCCTCTGGTCGCTGGCAAAAAGGCCTCGGCTAACGTCCTCCATGCGACGGCGCGGCAAATGCCGTGTCATATCCCATTGGCCGATTCTACGTGTCTGACTCTCTTGGCCCGCGAGTCTAGACCAGGTTGAGCTCTCAGCTCCCTCGACTGAGTCATGAGACGCCATCTCGACTAAAATACCGGAGAAGTTCGCTATTTATGCCGAAAAACGGTCGATGCTTTTATATATACTCTCCGCATGACTTGCTTAATACCGTGGTTCGCCGAAGAGCTCTTCCCAGCGCCTCCCCAGCTGCACACAGATCCAAGGCTCAGACTCAGAGAACAACAGGACAAGGATGAGCCGTGAACCAATAGCAGGCCCTTGATGCCCCCATTCGACGTTGCCTTTTCTGTCGTCAAGGTCGTGTCACTCAAGATTTGCTTCCCCACAGCGGCCAACCCCAAAGTTTGCCCCCGATTTTTCCTGCACAAGCTTATTTTAAAGGAGGTCCAAGCGCATAACATTAGTGAGCTAGCTTGGCTTATGCAAGCCACGAACAGCATCGCACGCTGTCTCCTCACAGTTTCTCAGCAAAGTTTTTATCAATGCCGACATGACTGCCGTTTTCAGTAACATTGAGCCCCGTGAGGATAAATATTTGCCCAAAGATAATACTAAAACTCGCCTGATGTTGCCCAGGTTATTTGCGCCCTGAAACTGCCTTGAATGCAACCCTGGCTGATCCTCGGCATTTCGGTCGAGTTCCTTGCGCTCTCCAACCGTTTGGGCCAAGTCCGCGCCGCCCTGAGATGACATATTGGGGTTGGAGCCCCCAAAGTGTCCCTCGCCTAACCTTTCCGTCGTTGCATCTTGCATCGCCAAGGCTTCAAACCGAAACTCTATGCTGAATCCGAGGGTTTGGGCCGCGCCTGTGCGTTGATGGCGACGTTTATCTCAATCGGTACGCGTACATGATGCTTTTGGATGGTGATTGTGATGATGAAAGCCAAGATTGGCTTTGGGGTTCCTGGATCTTGCCCCCGCACTTGGCAGATTGAGATCTTGAGATTTGGGAATTACAAGAGGTTTCTCGCTTCAGAAGGGGCCGAGAGACATGAAAGTACGGAGTAGAGACTTATTCCCAAATATTGGCTATGTAAGGGGTCAAAATATTGGGATGTTGTCTCGAAAGCTGTACAGCGGTGAGGCTTGCCCAACTGTTAGATGACAGGACGTTGGGCATGCTCTACCGCCGAGAGGCCATACTCGTAGCCGATAGACTAATTTTAAACTCTTTAAGGTTGACCTAGCGAAGTTAAAGTTCTATCATGCGAGTAGTCAAAAGAACATGTACATCAAGTAATAAGTCAGTCAATTGTAAAAATGCTAGCTGTCAAATTGAGCTCCATGCAACTTTGAGCCTCACAGGATCTTGACAGCTCGGATCAAATGCACGATCCCAGATGCCAGGCTATGATTATGGAGAAACGTCGCATTGATTCATCATGGGTTCCCTGTCCCTTCTGTTGAGACTGTTGAAGGTACCTGACGATAGCTAGCTACGTAAACCAGGTTAGATCTGCAACTGCAGGGTAGTCAGGTCATACACGACTTTTTTTCTCATTTACCCTTCAAGTCAAGCCACGCCTGGATGTATCATTGAGCATATCTACAAATCTACAGGTTCTCTCTACCTCAACTCAGTTAATACTGAATTGGAGGCGGATTAGTACCCGTATTGCCGGGTTGTCCATCAAGCCTGTTCACTTTCCCGACGTTCGGCACCCCATATCCGAGAGATCAACAAGCAGATCTTCAACCACAATGTCAAAATCTGTGGAGTTGATCCTTCGCGTGAGCAACTATCCATTTACGATCTCTTGGCGCCTAGTAGGACCGAAAAGATTGATCACTTCTTCTGCACTGCAACGTTTGATGTGACACTGACTTCCCCGGAGATTCGTGCCACATGCTTCGCTGTCAATTACCCCAGGATTGCGAGTGAGATCTCCAGATGGAGCTGGGATGTCTCCATGCGACCCAATAGTGGGACAGGCCCCTGCGGCGCAGTTAGGTGAGAACCAACATGTCAAATGAAAACTTGGCGGGGAATGCGGCACAGCTATCTCAAGCCCTTTGATGAAATGTACAAAACACGAGGAGCAGTCTGGCGACTGAACTATACGTTCCCTGGAACATCCAATTATCCGGCGCTGATTTCTGCAAACAAAAATTGTACGGAAGTCACATCACTCTCGCTGGAACGTATGGCGACTTCTTGTGCTAAGTTCTCCATGCTGATATAAGTTCTTGGGCTCGGATCTCAACTGTAAGTGGCACATCTAGTATACAACTAGATATCGTACCAAAATGCCCAAGCCAGCGAAATGTGACTTATTTGCCCGCCATCACGGAGGCGAACTTTCACACTGAATATTCCTTCATGGATGCCGACTCAGGCTTGACTTGGTCATAGCTAAGCATGGGTGCTGAAAACCATTCCATTCGGCCTGTTCGATCTTCATTTCTCCAGTAATTTTTCACTGCTATCTACAATTATCCTATCCCACGTCAGCCTTCAAGTCTACCTTCTGTGCTTAATAATTCATATTGCAGGTAGAGTTCTTGAGTAGTCGCTACTTCAGCCAAAGGGTGACCAAACACACAGTGAGAAAGGTTGGTCGAATGGAGGGTTTTATGGCAGCTTAAATTGTAAACTAAGCAAAATGATGATATTGGTTAAATACATATGTTGAAATGTCTAGCAGTACCCACCACCACCAAACAGCAAAGCAATCTCAAGGCACGTGAAGTTATGGTGGAGGTTCATCTGGCTGCTCACAGCACAATAGTTCCAGGTGGGAGGAGATGCAGCGGAGGACAGGCGCTATTCCCGATCAAGCGCCGCCGGTTTTGCACCCGTTCACCAGCCGGCACGGAAGGGTTACTTCGCAATTCGTATAAAAGATCTTGGCCGGATAGCCTGGTAGTTCCCGTCGCGATGGAATAAGACTCTGTCTGGAGAGGGAATAGATCCGCCGTCCGACTCAACATCTCCCCGGTTAGCTACTCGGCGTACTGTGCATGATTCCGTTGTTTTTCTGGGCGTCAGAACTTATCGTGTCTGTTTTGAACCTTTCTCTTATAAATGTTACATGTGTGTACCCACATCCCATACGCTATATATCAGTAAAGCAGGTCATTACCTCATAAATTGTGTCTCTCATATCAACCTCTCTTTCAGTCTTTATTTTCCGAGTTTGGATAGAAATTATGACAGCTGCATACAATGTTCCAACAGCTGCCCACATGTGAGTTAGCTTTAGAGAGCAACTATCTCTCATACTTACATATTAAGGCCATGGTTATCGGCTAAAATGGATTCTGTACATAGTGGTGCGAGCCGTCCGCCTACACAGTGCATAGCTAGCCGCTTGACATCATTGCCAGACGCGCCAACCCCTCTGGAATCTTGGCTACAGCACGATCTAGATCGGCCTGTCAACAGAAGACTTCGCTATGCTACTGTGCAGCTGGAAGCCGCTGTAAAGCATCTAGATTCCCTCATCATGAGGCCAAATTCTAACAAGTCTGTGTGTCTCATAATGGTGACACTGGATGGATAACTGGATATTATTTGACAATCAGATAATCAGGATGGCTCGCTCAGACCAAAACATCGACAAATAGAGATGTCCCTGGGAGATTAAGTGAAGTTAGAGCTTCTTCAGCTTCGTGAACATGGTTGCCGGCGGGATCGTGACATCTTCGCTCACGGTGGATGGAGCCTCTTGTTTGAGTGTCTCAGACAGTCACATCGGTCCAGGATATAGGGCAACTTTTGCTTCATATAGGAGACAGCGAGATAGCCGCAATCAATCATGTGAAAAAAGGCAACACAATTTAGCAAAAACAGAAGCAGACAGTTCACACTCCGCCGTAAAAAGCTTCATCCGCAGCCACCAACTAAACGACCTTCCACAGAAAAGGCCCACGGATGCGGTTCTTCCGGAAAGTGTTCTGTTTCTCTAGCATGGCTGTAGTACTTGCTCCAATCGGAAAGTAAATCCCTGGGAATCTCCCATCCGAACTCGGAGCTACGGAAAATGAGCCTCGTCAAATGACGCTGTACGTCCTGGTCCTTTCCATCGCGAAACGCGCTCCTTGAATGTAGGAGGGCCAGGTTGTTGAAAAAGTGCATATCTCCAGTTTCTTGCTCAAGGGAAATGGCATTTTCTGCAGCGACGCGATCAAACGCAACAAGAGCAGCTTCTTGCTCTCGGCTAAGAAGATCGAGTCGGCGGTCTCTGGGCTCTTGCTTGGACCCTCTAAGTGGTCGCTTTTGATAGTTGACCACTAGTTTGTTGTCTACAAAGTAGATGATCGGAGCCATATGGCTGCGGAGCTTCTCATCTCCCCTGACGGGTTTTGCTTCATTAGCTCATGGGTGATACGCCATTCAACTAGCAAGACATACGTTCTACTATCCTGCCATTTCCAAGGCTGGGCAAATGTTCTCAACACTTCTGGGCTTTTGAGCGCCAGGTCGTTGTACACCTTCCAGGCGCTAGCCAAGTAAAGGTCGCCCCCTTGTTCGGCTGTTGACCAACAGTAAAGGGAGACATTGTCGCCGTTGTCAGAATGAAATCCCTAGCTCGAGGTTAGGCACAGAGCCAAATGCAATACTTCGATGAGTAGCAAGGGCATCGGGTCTTACCACAGCGATAGTCTCGTTCCCTGGGGCTAGGAACACGTCTTCCTGGATGTTGTCGTTATACTGTTTGACATCGCAGACGTGCACTATGACACAAAGTCAGCATCTTCATAGAGACCTTTGCGTATTGAGAATTCTCACAAAGCGCTTCTGCCTGGGCGTTGTAGTAGTTCTGCTGCAGTGCCCTGCAGTCTCCTATATATGACGCAATACCGACGTGAATAATGATATTATCTTTGGATGAGAAGGTCTTCGGTTTCAACCCGCGGATAGTGAAGAAACCGCAGCCTTGGTGCAAACACCTTGAGAACTCGCGCAGGCGAGCATGCAAAGTGGGTAAGGGAAATACCTCGGGAGACAGGGCGTGAACTTCAAGCCCAGACTCTAATACCGATCGGCATCAGCGATCGATCATTCTTCAGTGCAGAACGACATTGAACAAGAGGGCACACCTTTGAACGCGTCAAGTGCGGTTTGTATCTCACTGAGCTCAGTAGAATTCAGCTGGAGCCTGGTTGTCTCGCTATCTGCGGCGGGGAGGTCGCCGGGTCCCCATGCGAGGGGGGAAGCTAGGTTTCGATGAAGTCCAGGTGCTGAACCATCCTCGCTATACTCCTTGAAAGAAAGGAATTCGAGGATGCGAGGGAAGTGTGTTGATGCTGGGGCAGTTTGAGCCATTGACTGAGCTGTTGAGTTGAAGCTGGAAGAAGCTCGGAAGGTTTGATGTCTTACTGAGGACACGGTGAACTGGTAGTGTAAGGCTGTAAGGTGGAAAGCAGAACCCAGGCTCTGCATTTCTACGACCACCAGCGAACTGCACTTTCAGACTATCAGCCGGGAGGGAACTTTCTGCTTGCGTGTTACCAAAGGCGAAAGTGATACCTGAGCGATGTAAATTTAGCAGGGCCTCAATTCCCCATGTGATGAGACATGACTTTTGTGATTTTCGTGTTCTGCTGTGGAATGTTCCAGCGTCAGCCTATAGAACTTCAACATGTGTCGAGCTCAAAGCGTGGAAAGGTTCATAGACTGGCTTGTCTCGTGTTACACAGCTGGAGATAACGGGCCGATGAGGGTGGCACTCTGCAAATGATACGATAAAACGCCCGTCATCCTTAGCTTATCGCCAGGATTGATTGATTGATTGATTGACAATGGCTCTCCGTACTCAGGTTGTGTCACGCCGTGGCTGCCCTTGCGAGGCCACCCACCTTAATCACGATAGAATTCCGAGCTAACCCTTTTTAGCCAACCGGCAAGCCCCTGGCAGGTGGGTAGGTGTTGTTGTTTATAAATTGGTTGGTTCCTGCCTGCCAGTGCAGTGCAGTCCAGTGCAGTGCAGTGCTGCAGTCAGTCTTGTGACTCCCCTCCCCCCGCTTCGCAACGAGTACCTTCCATCGTCACACCTACTCACTACATCAACATCATGGCCGTCAGACTAGCCAAGGCCTCTGATCTTGCCGCCACCTCGCGCATTGCTTTCCGTGGCTTCAGTCTATCTCCATGGAATGCATTTTACCGTCCTTTTGCCTCTGCATACCCCCAGGATGTTGAGAAGTCGTACCTCCGAGAGCAGCAGGAGGCTCTGGGTGATCCAAGCAAGCTTTTTACCGTCGTCGAACTACAGGCTGAACAGGTGGTGGGCTTTGCCATCTGGAACTATGCCCAGCAGCAGCATCAGCAGCGAACGAGTGGCACTGCAGCCATCGACGTCGCCGATGAGAAAGGTTCTTGGCCCCATCCCATGGCCGACCGACAACACTCCTTGACTGACTGACCGTACCAGACCGCAGTGTCGATCCTTACCGAGCCAGCATCCTCTTCAGCGCCACAGAAAGTGCAGTTCAAAAGTGAGGCTCTCACACCACTTCCGATCCGCGAATCCAAGCTAGCTGACACCGCATACTGCCATACTCTAGGTGCCTAGGCGGTCACATGGAGCTTGACAACATGGCAGTTGACCCCGACCACTTCCGCAAGGGCTACGGCACTCTGCTATGTCGCCACGGCATGGAAATCGCCCGAGAAGACAAGGTTGCCGTAGGTGTCATTGCAGCAGAGCTCGGAATGAAACTCTACGAGTCTCTTGGGTATGCCTGTACTACTAAAGTCTCTCTCACCGATGGCCGCCGCCCGGATGAGGATGCCAGCGTTGACTTCTGGGTGCAGAAATGGAACCCAAAGGAGAACTAAGTGATCAAGGTACAAGGTCGGTGAGGTGCAGCATATTTGTAGTACAAAAAAGTAGCACAATGAGCATTCCAATATGGCTACTCACTCGGTTAGAAGATTCAGGACCTTCATCCTAAGTGATGAAAAGACTTAGGTAGCTTTAGTATATTTTAGTAGAGCTTTAGACCCGTTTTATTCTGGCACCCTGCTTTAAGATCAGATGTTTCATTTCCCCACGAGCCTCGGTCAAGCAAAATCCAAGGTCGAGCCAATTGTGTCATTTCTCAATGCCGAACATCGTGATAAGACTGGGGGAATAGATATACTTCGAATTCGCTGTTGGGGCCATCTAGGGGTTCACAAACAAGAGCCTAATCAGATCGTAGTTAATAAGCCTCTCGTGCAATAGGTGGGGGTCTCCAACACCAATCTTTCACTTCTAGCAACAGCCAATCAACTAGCACATTAATCCTTGCGTTGCGCTCTCCCAGCTGTTTTCAGAGCACATAATGGGTGGTGATACAAGCCATCAGCATGATTCCTCAGGCTCGTCGACTCCACTCTCGGGCGGCTATGGAGTCAACTACTGCCCAAGGTTAAGCTTTAGGCCGCGAACCCAGGTAATGAGAGCACAATGAGTCTGCTGCTAGCAACTAGTGAATGGGATGTAATCGAACACTGTCCTGTGACGGAACACTTCTCCACCATCAGAACAATCGGGGAATCTGGGTTCATGATGAATGGAGATGCGAGAGACTCGTTATGGTACACTGAGAAGTTGAACGATCTTGATAAGCCAAATGGTTCCGGAAACATGGATCTTCAACAGCAAGAATCATACCCAAGTATAATCCAGTACCTGGACTTGCTAGAGCCCGGCATCTTCGAGGATGTTGCGCCTTTGGACTTCAGTGATATCACAACTTCCACTTCCGATCAGTTACTATATGAGCCAAACCCGCTTTCCCATGACGTCTTCCAGATGGATGGGCCCAATCTGATCTCGCGAACCCCTCATCCTCAGCTACTACATTTTTCTGGCACCCTACTCGACAATGCTCCTGGGCTTATGGATCCGTCGAGCCTTGATATTGTTGGATTTGCAAATGCACGACCGCTTCTCAGCCCGATTATTGGTGAACGGATTTCTGGGGATTCGATGGTCCTATCGAGGGAGACCGAAGCTGTCGCTGTAGCTGCACCGGGAGACGTCACAAGATATGACGTACAAGGCTCTTGCGCCCCAGTAGCTGGGCCTTCCGCAAAGCGTCGACCACGATCACCGTCTCCCGAAGACATACTCAAAAGAATGGCCCCATCTATGTTCAGTTTCAGGTTGGAGATTCCTCACAGCAGCTCATCACCGCCAGCTAAGAAGGTGAGAAAGCCGAATGATGAACAAAGGAGAATAGAGATTGCCCAAGTTCGTAAGAAAGGAGCATGTATTCGATGCCGTCTCCAGAGCCTCAAGGTAAGTGTAACCAATGTTCTTGTTATCGAACACGAGTGACTTACTTACTATAGTGTGACAAAGAAACTCCTTGTTCTGAGTGTGTTCGAGTCAGTGGGAAGGTTCGTGTGTGCAAGTCAATTTGCGAAAGGTTCAATATTCGTGAATCCATTGCTTTCAGAATCGGTCAGCTTATCCACGACCGTGATACAATACCTCATTTTCTGACTACGCCTTGGGTTAGGTAACTCGAAGTTCAATCAAGAGACAGCAACTGTACGTCCATATCCCAGTTGGACTCCTTCTTCGGCTACTCGAGTCATGACCCTCATGCGACCAGGGCGGGTATCATCAAATTGGCCCAAGGGTAACGGGGCCCCCACGCTTCAGGTTCTAGTAAAGGAGTTTAGTCCTAGCTCCGCAGATGTCACAGCCGAGCGGTGGCGGTCTGGTCAGCAGGAAATAATCTTGGAGTTACCTGCTTACTCGGCATTCGATAACCAAGCTCGACTGGGTCGACAACAACTTTCAGTATTACGCTCGAGATATGTCGTCTCAAACCGGTGATTTTTTGATTGGGGCCACCTTCGACGAAGCACTTCGATATGTGTCCAAGAACCCAGTACGTGGTCAAGACATATTTGACTCCTTATGCTAATACCTTTTAATAGAACAGCATGGTCAAGTCGGCTCTGAAGCTTTGGGTCGGAGCCCGCATGGCCCAAGAATTCTTCTGCGTTGTCGAAAACAATGATTTCAACATAGACGTTGTTGATGATGCACATTCTATTCATCATGGTCAATGCCCCGTGCCTCCCATTCTTGACCATCAGTTGGACGTACTCATGATCCAGGAGATGATTCGCCTCAAGGACCAGATCATGTCCGAAATCGAAAGGATTCTGAAGGGTCGCCACAGCCGTAGCAAGTGGTTTGAAGTTTACCTAACCATTTTTGTGTTGCTTGCTAATCTTCAGTACGTGTATAAATTACAAGAAAGATGGTGGACCATGCATTTCAACACGGTCAGCATCGCTGGGTTTAAGACCCGATATGTATTAACATCTACCAGGGCAAGAATAATATCATTGGCAACGCGTATAAGTCCATATCATACAAGTTCATGCAGAGATATATCTTCTCCGCCCAGAACCTTATTTCTCACTTCAGATACGGGCTCAAGGGCCCTGTTCCCTTCACGCTCGATTGGGACAAAGAGAACGTCAAGAAGCTTGGAGAATTAGACAAGGACAGCGTGAAGTATGTCAAGTACGTGTCTGTCATCGTTCAAAGAAGAAGTAAGTCTGTTCTACTATCAATAGCTCATATATACTAATTTTAGTAGTGGATGAATTTCGCGAAAATGCTGAGCGTGCCAAGAGGAATGAATTCAAGGGTGATATGTTTTGGCTCTCACAGCTCTTCGTAGACCCGAATGTTGAGGACTAAACAAAAAAATATATACAGAGTGTCACTAGTGATCTACTGAAAGGCTGGGAAGACGCAGCTCTTGGTCTTTGCTACATCCTATTCAGCATGTAATAGCATCTAGAGGGAGTAAGATTTGTCCTTTCTAGCATTTACACCGGTATGGATTGCATTAGATTATTATGGGCAATGGTCCTTCTTATAAACAAGGTCGGCGAAACTTAGGCAGTACTGAGCACCTGTTACAATGATTTCAAGGCCATAACTATGTTATTTGAAGTGGGGGGAGGCCGGAACACCAGAAGCAAAAGAGATGCTGGAGTTGGTGGGTTGTGATCCAGGAATCGACGTTAGAATTAATAATCTAGTCATTGTTGGTCATTTCGATGCACGGCAACACGGAAATTGACACAAAGTTGTACGGCAATAGATAATACACTTGAAGAAAATTGGTTAGTTGGCAAAGTGGCGGACACTAATACAACTTTTGTCAGACCACCACGGATGTTGAAAACACCATAATCACACATCCTACCTTCAGACAATTTAATGACTATACTAGATAAAATATGCGGCCAAGCTGACATCTTGATCACGAATGGCTGGTTGCAGGCTGGCCTGTTTGCGGCATCTTTGCGGCATGTTTCTCAGCCCGAGGCTCCCCTGTTTAGCCTAGGTTACAAAAATGAGGTCATATTTATCAGCAAGACTGCTACGCCCTACCAACTACATATCAATCAGTGACTTTTAAACCCCTCCGAGCACTTTAAAAAAAAAATTCAGAACATCTCATCTGAAAAGAAATCACATTTTGAAAATGTCCGACAGTTTTGCCAAGATTCCTTTGAGCGCTCAGGTCCGACCAACGCCTTACCAAGTCTCCATTGCGGACGACAAGGTCGATGAGCTCAAGCAGCTTGTGAAGCTGGGAAGAGTCGGACCGCCGACTTATGAATCTACGCAGAAGGAACATAATTATGGTGTTAGTCACCAGTGGCTAACTGATGCGAAAGCTGCTTGGATTGACTTTGACTGGTATGTTGCGTCGTTTGTCTCTACAATTGTATTGCCGAGGTCTGACCTTTGGAACAGGCGCGCTGCGGAAAAGCACGTTAATTCCTTCAACCACTGGACAGTGCCTATCAAGGATGAGAAGGGTGATTTTACGATCCACTTTACGGGTCTTTTCTCTTCCAAACCCGATGCCGTCCCCGTGGTAATGCTCCATGGTTGGCCTGGTAGCTTTCTGGAGTTTCTCAAGATCTTGTCCATTCTCAAGGAGCGCTATACCCCCGAGACGCTCCCGTATCACGTCATTGTACCGTCTCTTCCAGGCTATGCTTTCTCTGACAAACCGCCGCTGGACGAGGACTTCGGTATCAGAGATATTTCCCGCATCGTGAACAGCCTCATGGTTCAGCTCGGTTTTGGAGGTGGCTATATCGCTCAGGGAGGCGATATCGGAAGCAGGATTTCCCGTGTGCTCGCAGCTACTTATGATGAGTGCAAAGGTATGTGACCAAGATGCGAATCATCCGCAAGATTGAAGGATACGACTAACACGCTTTTCTATAGCCGCTCACCTCAACTTCTGCCTCATGTCGGAGCCTGCAACTGCACAGGGTGAAGTCTCAGATGCAGAGAAGAAAGGCCTCGAGCGTGCAAAGGACTTTGATAAGCTGGGCACCGCCTACGCTCTGATGCATGCCACAAGACCAAGCACAATCGGCCTCATCCTATCGTCATCGCCTCTCGCGCTTCTAGCCTGGGTCGGCGAGAAGTTTCTGAGCTGGAGTGACGAAGATCCTCCCCTCGAGGAAATTCTTACCTCGGTATCTCTGTACTGGCTTACAGACAGCTTTCCTACTTCAATCTTTCCATATCGCCAACGCTTCGACCCAGATTATCCGGGTGCCCATGATCACCCGAAATGGAAGATCAGCAAGCCATTGGGCTATAGCTGGTTCCCGTTTGAGCTTGCTCCTATTCCTGTGAGCTGGGTGAAGACGACGGGCAATCTGGTGTTTTGGAGGGATCATGAGCGAGGAGGTCATTTCGCTGCGCTGGAGAGGCCTGAGGATTTGTTGAAGGACTTTGGGGAGTTTGTGGAGCAGATCTCCAAGGATGGGTCTTTGAAGATCCAGTTGTAGATAGCGGCGCTTTATCTCACTCCAAGACGGTTTGAATGACCATTCATTATTTAAAGGATGATAAATCAGCTTATATATTCCAATCCCTCCTTGACTTTTGACCTTGTTCAAAGCCATGCCAATTATTGAAGCATTTCTATCGGGGGTACCGATCACGTTGATAGTCTCACATGACTGAGCACGTGATACCAGTCCGCGATCTTTAGTCGCGTCATGGAAATTTCACGGTCTGGGGCTGTTGAATTGCCTAGGCACTCACCTCAAGGACCGTCAGCCGTGGCGATTTCTTTTGCTATCTCTTACGGACCGGTTTGCACAACGATCAAGGCCTACTGGTCCCGACGATGAAGTCCGACGGCGAAACTGAGGACGCGCCCATTTTGGCCTCCGCGGTTGTAAAGCGCGTCATTCCCCTATCGTGAAACCTCTCTCTCTACTCGATGCCTCCGATACAATGAACACAGCGCTGCCGCTGCAATTGCGAACTCGAACGTCACTTGATACGCCGCATCGTAGCTCCACCTCGCTCGAAACCAAGTCTTTGACCCAACGTGTCCCTCCCAAACCCGCCAGATCGATGCCGCAAATCCTCCGTTGCCCGACAATGCCGTTTGAGACTATGATGCGACCGATCGAGAGAATATAGAGCGAGCAATAGTCGAAAGCTATCGCGGTGGTCGTACAGGAGGCCTGAGCTGTGTCTTCCGCCAGCGCCACTGCCTTTCACGTTGTCATGATGCCTTTCGTCGATGCTCTGCCTCCGAGCACCATCACCAGAAGCGCGAATGAGCCGCGCCTAGTTCACCACGTGTCGTATTTACCAGCGCTTGCCCGCCTCTTGGTATCGTGTAATCAGGCGTACCCTCCGCTAGCATGATGACACAAGCCTTCCGTTCAGGCCATGTACAAACCCGTCAATCGCACGACCTCCCGAGCAGCTCGCACCTCACATCGTCCGAGCCAGCCCGCGAATACCTCATCCGATTGTGATGTCGCTCTGAAGCAGCGCATGCACCGCGACCTCATCCGCGTGATAGCGTCGCAGATACAGACAGATCGCTGGGCATTCCACCCTCGCTCGAAGCTCGACCCACCATATACTCTGTCCTGCCTTGCGATACCATATATACAACAGCAATAACGCGACAGGGTCTCTCGCAAGGAGTAGTTCCTTGAAGGCGCCGTCGATCCTGTGCGTGAAAAGCTGTGTCAGCCCCGTCGTAACTCGGCTGTCCGGTAGACAAAGGATGCGCGAAACTGCATGCGCGGCGTAGAAATAAGGATTATCCGGCGTAGATGTCTCGTTCAACCGACAGACAGCGGCTAGTTCCTCTGGTATGTTGTCTATGCCGATTTCTGGTAAAGGCGCTTGCATCTGCGCAATCGTAACAGCCATGACGCGGAACAGACTGTCATTTCGTAGAGGGTCCACCATAGTCCACAGCGACATCTTCCCACTGATCATAGACACCCAATCGAGGTCATCGTCGCCAGTTTTTAGAGGCCAAGAGTCCTCGGGCCTGTACGCATCTGGTGATGAGAACGTCAAGACGGCCAACGCAGCTGCTGTGCCCCAGATTGGGTCCTTGTCCTGCGTCTTGACAGGCTCGCGTAGCTTCTTGTTAAAGAGCGCTGTACTTTGAGACCAGTGGTAGCATTCCTCTAGACTACGGGGAGAGCTTGCTGAGATATGTAGGTAGCGGTCGTATGTGAGTGCCACGGCTAGAGAAGCGTGCATCAAGCAAGGGTTCTATGCCAATTAGTCTACTTGGACACATTCTGAGCGTAGCTCTTACAGTGAAGGCGAGTTTGAACAGCCTCCGATTGACGTCGATCATGTTCCCATCATCCGGCGTCAAGAGACTTCGAGCGTAGTATCTCGTCACAAAGTCTTGACATTTTGCATTAAGCTGATAGATGGTGTACTCATCAGAGGTCCATACAGCGCTCGCGACAGGTCTTTGAGGAGATGGCTTACATCGAACCACGGCCCTCACGGTGTCGGGAGTAATTGGGTGAAGATCGGGAACGTTGAGCCCAAAGTTACACAAGACCCCAAATGAGCTGCATTTTTTACAGCGTGGTTTGCTCTCGTCGCACTGACACAGCTTAGTTGAGTCGCAATGAAAAGTCGGGGTAGATTCACCTTGAGTTTTCTCAACTTGCAATTCCGGCATCCGTATCTCGACCGCCGCGCTGGTTTCTTCTGGCGCGTTTGTTCTATGCGATTCGTAGACATTTTTACAACGCTCTACTAATCGTCAGAATTCGCGGAATGTTGTCATTACTGAGCGGATTTGACCCTGAGCTGACAGGATCTGAAGGTACCATCTATTTTGGCGATGCACTAACCTCAACTTGGTTGGAGGATATCTCTCGCGCTAGCTGTTTTGCGGATATACGACGATTTGATTGGCGGGTTGATGATCCCAGAACTCTGGGTATCATCGCGAAGAGATCAATATGATTTGAGGAAGACCTCATGGAAATGCTGTATTTCAGTTATAAAGAGGACATTTCTCTCAAAAATATCATGGCCATTTATCTTTACTATTTACCATTAATTCTTTTGATACTCTCAAATTACAAGTCAAAATGTCTACCCATCTCGCTGCTATTTGCCCAGGCAAAGGCCAACCCTTCCAAGTACAATCCCGATCCACTCCAAAGCCAGGGCCAGATGAACTTCTCATCGCCGTCAAGTCCGTCGCTCTCAACCCAGCAGATGTCATCATGCGCGATCAAGGACTTTTTATCACAGAGTATCCTACCGTTACTGGCTTCGACATGTCCGGCTTGGTACTAGAAGTCGGTCAAGATGTTCCAGCTGTCGATGATGGTTTCCAGCCTGGCACTCGTGTTGCTGCATATTCTGCCTCCGCTTGGAAGGGATGCGCTCCAGATTATGGCCCTTTCCAAGAGAAATGCCTTGTCCCGTGGCAACATGCTGTGCGTCTTCCAGATCCGCACATGTCGTGGAATCATGCTGCGACGTTGCCTGTGTCTGTGCAAGTACCTCTTAGCGCATGGGATATGATGGGAATTCCTAGATCTTATGATGAACTTCATTCCCATGATCTAGGTCAGGTTGAGAAGAAAGAAGCGCTTCTTATCTGGGGCGCATCATCCAGCATCGGCACCATGGGCGTACAAACAGCTCATTTGATGTGTCAAGATCCCAAGTCTCCCTTTACAGCTGTGTATGCTACTGCTGGGCCGGCCAATCACAATTATATACGCTCACTTGGCGCCGATCGTGTGTTTGACTACAAAGACTCAAAGGTTGTGGAGTCAATTGTCTCTGCCGCACAAGAAGACGCGCTAGTCGTTCGACATTGTTTCCTCGCGACCGGAGATCTTTCTCTGTGTCAGGCTACACTGAACGAGTTCGTTGATTTGAACCCAGCTGAAGGAAAGACCACGGCCAAGATTGGGTCGGCGCCCTGGATTCCAGCGGACGCGAAAGACGTTGACGGAGTTGAGGTTATTTTCGTAATGCCGTCGGCGGTTGAAGAGGAAAGACTGGAGCAGTTCAAGTATTGGATTGGTACTTATTTGAACAAGAACTTGTCCAATGGTAACATTAGACCAAGCCCAGAACCAACGGTTATAGGAAAGGGTTTGGACTTCATTGAAATCGCTTTGGATAGAATGTCTCAAGGAGTTAGTTGTACTAAGTTAGTGGTGGAAATTGGGGAGTGAGATGGCATCACGGCGGAGCATTATCAGGAAGTAGAATGATTACCAATTGATTGAACGTTGGTGTGTAGAGTATTCTAAACGAAACAATCACCCGAAACGCATTGTGAAGTTCTTTGCGCTGTATTGGAATCATCTGCGTTATCTGTCTCTATCGTTTTGACGCTGTAGGGTAGCCTTCTCCAATTCCAAGAGGGTTGAATTGCAGCAATCCCAGGCCTTCACTAATGTTTCGGAACTTCCCGCATTTGAAAACCTTGTTTCATGGCGCTTGACTCCGATCGAGGATATTTTCGCATGGTCCCGTGGATAAAAGCGGCTCACTTGTCGCGAGAACACATTCCACGCTCCGATCTTCGGGAGCACAACTACCCAAAACGGACATTTCTTCCAGTGCCCACAACGCCAATTACCAAACAGAAAGCCCCTGTACAACTCATGCTCCCGTGTTGTCACTGTCCTAAGCGAATATTACCTTTGACCATACCACGCGATCGGGTGAAAGGGTGGATCAATTGGTTCCGCAGCCTCGATCGCTCGCTTCCTGACACGAACTTGCCACGCACCAATCATGACGCCTCACCAAGCCAGGTCACGTTGACCAACATCTATGATGAAATACCCCTCGCCTCGACACCCTCTTCGCACATTAAACATAAGCATAATTCATTTGGTCTGCATGTTAGCATAAGCATAAAACGCCATAAAAATTAGAGTTAAAGTTCCGCTAAGCTCAGCTCTCACATCAATGGCGAGACAAGTTCCCTTCACCAGTCAATGATGTCTTGCCAGAGTCAGGGGGATGCAAAATTCTCGGTCTTGTCCGACCACTCTAACTGATACAAGCAAAGATCATCCTCCCCTTGAGCGCCCCGGTCTGGAGTCGAAAATCCGGGGTGAGTTCGTTCTTATCGGACCGACAGGACACAAAACTCCACGATCTCATGACCCCGTTTCCCCATACAAAATTCCTTTCAAAATTCATGGTCTGACGAGAAATCGAAGATCATGTCGGTCCGACATAGCCATCTCGAGAGATTTGAAGCCATCACGAGGCTCAGCTCTTGGCGAAGATGAGCTCAGTCTCGCGTTGAAGAGATGTCGGGCCGACATGTTTCTTGGCGAAACTGGTCCGGGGGTGAACCGTCCAGAACCTGGAGAGACGGGTCGTTTGTGGAGATTTAGCATAAGAATCCCCAGATTCCCCAGCTTCTCTCTTGTTTCTCTTTCCCAGCATCAACTTCTTCTTTCTCTCCATACAAGGGATCCTTTTCTACATAACATCTCTTGACAGTCATGTCTTCACCAAAGGACCTCGCTCAGGTTGAGCACGTCGATCCCGACAAGATGACTTTTGAAGAAGTCGAGCGCCCTGCTGCGCGCGAGGCCAATGATCGTGAGCATACCCTCACTATCCGCGATGCACTCCGCCTATACCCAAAGGCCATCGCCTTCTCCCTCCTTTTCTCAACGGCTATCATCATGGAAGGTTATGATTTGAGTTTGTTGGGTAGTTTTTACGGTTATGATGCGTAAGTTGCAGTTAGCCTGGTATCGACGTCGTCGACCATGAAACTGACAACCATACTCTACAGATTCAAGCAGAAATTCGGTAACGAAGTCGACTCGAACGGAAATCGCATTGTTTCGGCCGATTGGCAGACTTATATCCAAGTTGGTGGCATGTGCGGTCAGATCATCGGTCTTTACATCAACGGTTGGGTCTCTGATGCTTTTGGTTACAAGAAGACCATGTTGGCGAGTCAGGTTCTCATGATTGGACTCATCTTCTTCCCCTTCTTTGCACCAAACCTTGAGGTCCTCTTGGCTGGAAACATCCTCCTCGGTCTGCCCTGGGGTATTTTCCAGACTCTCACTCTCGCATACGCTTCCGATGTTGCGCCCGTTGTCCTAAGACCGTATCTTACTGCCTACGTCAACCTTTGCTGGGTCATCGGTCAACTCATCGGTGCAGGTGTTCTTCGAGGTTTCAGCACCATGGGCGGTGATTGGTCTTACAGAATTCCTTTTGCTCTTCAGTGGGTTTGGCCTCCGTTCATCATGCTCGGTACCCTGTTCGCTCCCGAGTCTCCATGGTGGCTTGTGCGAAAAGAGCGATATGAGGATGCTAAGCGATCTATCCTCTCGCTCATTACTCAGTGCGACATTCCTTTCGATGCTGATGCTCAGGTTGAGCTTCTCAAGGCTACCAACCAGATGGAGATTGAGAACTCTGCTGGAACCAACTACTGGCACTGCTTCATGCGCAGCGACCTTCGACGAACTGAAGTTGCTTCCATCAGCTACACTGCTCAGGCTCTCTGCGGTAGCTCTCTCATGGGTTACGCCGTTCAGTTTTACCTCGAAGCCGGTCTGTCCTCCGAGCGAGCTCTTGACTTTAATGTCATTCAATACTGTGTCGGCGCTGTTGGCGTTGTTCTGTCCTGGTTCCTCATGGCACGCTTCGGTCGCCGCCATATCTACATCTGCGGCATGGCCGCTCTCTTCTTCATCCTCATTGCAGTCGGAGGCCTCGGCTTCGCCAAGAAGACTGAGCAAACTGGCTGGGCCATCGGTAGCTTGCTGGTCGTGTACACCTTTGTCTACGACATGACCATCGGCCCCATCGCTTATACCATCGTCGCCGAGATTTCCTCCACTCGTCTCAAGGCCAAGACCATCGTGTTGGCCCGCAACTTCAGCAACATCGCCGGTCTCGTCACCAACACCCTCATGCCCCGCATGCTCGGTCGCAACTCGTGGAACTGGGGCGCCAAGACTGGTCTTTTCTGGGCTGGATGGTGCCTGTTGATCTTCATCTGGGCCTTCTTCCGCCTTCCCGAGCCCAAGGATCGAACATATGGTGAGCTCGATCTCCTCTTCGAGCACAAGGTCCCTGCACGCAAGTTTGCTAGCACCAAGGTTGATCAGTTCCCTGCACATGGATCAACAGAGAAGGTCCAGGAGGAGTAAAACGCCAAAAGACTTATTGTATTTAGGAAAAGCGCCTGAAGACGTTGAGTCTCTATTTGTATCCCATAGCAACCTATCGCAACACCTGATATCCATCAAATTATCTTATGCAAATGTGTTCCAGCTTAGGATCCTTATCCTAAACAATGAAGAGATTTAGGCCTGTTTAGTGTAATTCAGTGGGTATTTAGACTACCTTTAGGGGGTTGATCATCCATTTCATTGCGTGGTTATCAAGCTTAGCCCACTGGGCTCGTCGCGACGCGAAAGACGCGAATTACGGAGTAATTGTCTTAGTCAGCAGGCGTGCACGATCAAATTCCCACCAACAGACCATTCGTCAATCGAGCAATCCAAATCTCTACCACGAATGTCAAGTCCGATAGATGACATACCCCATTGATTCCTCCAGGTTTTAGACGCCAGCCAATCACCAAGACTCTGTGAGCCCAGCACCCGGTACCAGCGATTCCGCTTCACTGGCCTCCAGCATGTCAACAACCGGTTACGTCCCTCCGCCTGACCAAACGGCCACTCAACACGAAGGAACATCCTCCTTGGCCATCAATAATACGTTGCCTCGTCGTTTGTTGACACTCGTTGCCCTTAAAACATCCGCGCGCTTCTATAAACTTGATGGGCCTTGCATCCCCATCTCAAAATCTCTCATCGTCAAGAAGGGCCCATTTGTCCACCTCACTGAAGCAGCTACCATGCAATTCGTAGCAGCCCGTACTTCTATTCCTGTCCCAACCGTTCACTGCTCCTTCGTGCACAAGAACCGAGCACATATAGTCATGCAGCGCATGCCGGGAAAAAGCATCGCCGATGCCTGGAGAGACTTGTCAGACGCTGATCGATCAAACATCTTTGCTCAGCTACGGCGCATGTTTCAGGAACTCCGGTCTCTTACTCCACCTCCCAATGCAGGGATTGAGAGCTGTATAGGCGGTTCATTACGCGACTCTCGTATACCACGGTCGAGACCAAGATTTGGGCCATTCAAGACTGTTCAAGATTTCCATCGATGGCTGCGCGATGATTTCCAGCCCCAAGATCACCCTGACCGTGTCGATGATCAGGATTGGAGAGACATCAAAGAAATGATTATAAAACAAGACGGCTCGTGGCCGCCGCCAGTATTTACTCATGGAGATCTGAATCCTTTCAACATCTTAGTACGGGGTGATCAAGTCGTTGGTATCATCGACTGGGAATTTGCCGGTTGGTATCCGTACTATTGGGAGTATACATCTGCATGGCTAGGAAACCTTATTCGACAGGGCTGGCAAGAGTCGCTTACCAAGTTTTTGGATGCATATCCTATGGAGCTAGAGATGGAGAAGACCAGGGACAGATGGTGGGGAGATCTCTGAAGAGTGACAAGTTCAAATGTTTAGAGAATACAGTGAACATGCCTATCTATGTTGCTCTTCGAAACTAGTTATCTCGGTTGAAGCTCCCACGGCAGGCAAAATGGCAAACACCGCCAGGGAAAACGCTGTTGGTTGCCTGATAAGACTGAGTCCAAAAATAGCCAATGGCCAACGTGGGTGCCTCCATTGGCGCGCGCGTCGTCAGGTGCAATTAAGCGCCCGACTGTTGACCCAGAGATTGGTTGGAAGCAAGAGTCTAAAATAAGTGACCCCCTCGACACGAAGTTGGAGGCGAAGTCAGATAAAGCGGAGGACCATGAAAGCACTATAGACTCTCCCTGGTATGCAATACATTTCTCCCATAATCACGCCAGCATAATACAATATTTTTACAAGACAAACAGAAATAGAGATATCCTACTACTTCCAATTCTAGCTCTTGTCTTGTCCACATCCGCAGCAATGCCAAATTGGGTCCTGTAAAGCCCGCCGTCTTTACGTTGCTTTGTATCAGACGAAGGATTTCGTCACCAAGTTCTTCCTTACCTTATACAATACCAATCGACGGAACTTTCTCAACCTTTCGCAACCAAGACTTCTTCAAATGGTTATCAATAAGAAACGACTCTATATCGCTTTGTACCCCAGTGGAGTTGTCAACAATCCAGAACGACGGTAAATATTCCCTGACAAATCTCATGGTTCCTCAGTTAATCTAGTAACAGCTTCCATTGGGGATTTCTCGTCGGACCCAAGAAGGAATCGACCCCCGAAGTTCCTGGCATGCGCTACCACGTCAAAAATCTTCCAGTTGGAGGCTGGGTTTATGAGGAACTTTCTCTTCCCAATATTCGAAGCACGACCAGACTTCTCGCCCGGATCGTGATCGCCAAGGTCGAAGATGAAAATCAGCTCGTGGACATCATTCGTAACACACCAGTCGTGCAGAACGATCCCAACTGGCGATGCCGCACCTGGGTCGCTGATGTATTGTCAAGGATTGCTGAGGATGGAAGAGCTGTTGGGACTTCGGAATTGGACTGGGCAAAGATTGAGCCCGTTGCCCGTGAGTATGTCGCGAACAAGACAGAGGCTGGAAGATATTTGCATGGGGAGGACATGTTGTTACCGAAGCCAACTTGGGACATGCTGCAGGGTAAGGAGGTTGTACCTTAGTCTCTCAAGCATTATTGTTGTAGACTGCCAAGACAGTGAGGCACGATGTTGGCTGGGCTTTATAACTCCCAGAATTTAGTTAATTGTTATTTGATACTCGAAACACATAAGAGTTGCACTTAGCGAGTGATATTTGCATTTACTATATGAATAGCAACCTTTTAAGTTGGGATTTCGAAGTGTCTCGTTCCCAAACTTCTGCCAGATCCTGCAAGCGACCGTTCCCTGACTAAGAATCCCAAAAAGTACATCGTAAAGGTAACCAGCTCTAGCACTTGACATTCTCGTTGCCAGTGCTGCAGCCTGTGTTCAAGTTCTTGCCGGGATCAGAACTAGCCTCTGTTAGTATTCGCTTCATATGGCCGTAAAGTAAACATACCCATCAGTTGGAGCTTTGACAAATCCAGCTTCTTCCCAGTCACCAAGACACTTTTGGCCAGAGGCCCCACATGACTGGCACATTCTCTTCCACATATGTGCTATTCCCGTTAGCCATTTCTCAAAAGAAACAAGAGCTTTACATACCTTCTCCCAGATACTTCTGCGCCCAGATTTGGCCGACTGATCCAGCAGGGATGTTGCAGTCAATCTTACCACCATCGGTCCAAGTGTTTGTAACAGCAAGGCCAAGAGAGACACCCAAGACATCCTTGATGGGGTTCCAATCTAAGCCACCTGAGACTTCAACTGAGACTGATTTGGACCAGCTTATAGTTCGGGTACCCGAACCCTCACTCAAGCCGGTGTACAGGCAGCCGGAAGCTGTCTCCCATGGACCCCAGTAGGATTGGGAGTCTCGGGCCTGCCACTGGTCATAGACATAGCAGGGCCCAGTGTACTGGCGCTTGGACTTGTCGTCTTTAGCATCTTCGTCCTTGACTTCTGAGACGCTCGACAGTGGTACGAAGGACTGTTTGTCCTTCAGATAGACAACGCTATCTGAGTTAGGGTGCTTCTTGATGTAGTCATTGAGATCTCCCGAGTCAATGATGAGGTCTTTGGGGTGATTGACTAGGGCACGAGCGTGAAGTTCATTAGCGTGAATCTCCCTGGCCTGAAGATCATGGGAAGTGGTAAGTAGGCCAGTAGGAGAGGCGCTGGCGAAGCCAGTGAGAGTAAAGAGAAGAAGGCTGGGAAGCATGTTGACAATGGTAAGTGAAGTATGTGAGTTGAAGTGATGAGATGCTTTGGTGGTGATCTTAAGAGAATGTGAGGAAGCAGTGAGAATTTATAATTGAAGCAGCACTACAGTGTTCCAAGATAGGTCACATCTTGACAATTCCTTCCCAAAACCTGCTCATTCGAATGATTTGCCCCGTTTCAGCAATTTTCACAATCATCACATTGAAGCTATGATCAATTACATCAGTGACCAGACCACCACAACCCATTTCGACTCCAAAAGGAAGTGATCTCGCTCCGTCTGGAGATCAGCAGCGCTTACACAACTGCCGATATGCATAATTGAATATGTCAGCCTAGAAGGATTTTTAAACTTTCGGACTCTAGGCGCTCGCATTATGTTGAAGCTTATTGGATGGACTAGCGCAGGGCAAGTTACGAACTACCTGAACAGGAAGGCTGTGCTAGCACGGAATCCCGGCATATTTTGCATGGCTGCTAAAATCCTTTGCGATCCTGATATGCAAGACATGGCATGACTTTTTTGCATAAGCTTGTAGTAGGCGGGCACTAGGAAGTGGCGATGCTGTTAGACGGGGCGATAGCCGAACCAGTCCAGGGCGAAATCAAGTTTGTTCTTTTTACACCAGAAGAATTCGCACACAGTTTCTGCGGAGGTTGGTTTGGCATTATGGGCCTGAGAAGTATGTAGTGTGAGGTAGAAATGGTTCAATTAAGTATTCCAACAAGACACAAGAATTGAACTGCAACAATATCTCCCCATAAGGCCACAAAGGAACCTTTCTAGAATACTTGTGATTCCAACCTACAGACAGCTAGCTCAAATAAACGACCAAAGTCGCAAATAACACATCGAGTTACAATATTCGTAAACTACACACTTACACAAGTCCAGTAGTGATCCGCTTTGGGATCGTGCCAATGATGTCAACAGCAAGGGACATGGGTTTGCGGCATTTAGAGCTGGACCACTCAGAGGCTGGGGAAGGCCGTGGAGGTTTGGGGGCCGTCCAGGAAGACAAGTCTTGCAACCCCGAACCAAAGGTAAAGAAACTTAGCTTGCCTTAGGGCTGACTGATCTGCATGCATTGTAAGCTGAAACAAGAATGTGAACTCGAGTTTTCTAGAAGATGAAACTGTGCGGGTAGAGAAATGTTATGTTCAAGAAAGAGCTTCATCATAGCCGGGCGGCCTTGACTTCCTGGCTGAAGTGCTCATCACATCCCATTATCAGCAGAGTTGACGAAACAAGAAAACAGAGTGGCACAGCCTACCAGCCGCCCTACACTGATCCATCCCCTCTGATGTCATCTTGTATCTCATGTTGGAAATGATCCAGGAGCTCCCAATTTTGAAGAGCGGCCAGGCGATTGGGGCAGGTAAAGACATCTACCTTATTCTAAGTGATGAGAAGTCTTGGGTAAATTTAGGCTAACTTAGGTACCTTTAGGATAGCCGTAGTGGGTCTTTAGACTAATGGTACCCTAAGTTTAGATTAGAACCCTCTGGCTCAGGAGCAGTAATAAGAGATGATGACCTCACAGACCAGACCGCAATCACTACCCCTTGCCAAATTGAGGCAGGGTTCTTTGTTACGTCTGGTGGCGGCACAAGACCTGATCCCCAAGTGGAGCGATCCGAAGGGACGCCCCATCGACATTATTCGTGAACACGAATTGATGGCTTATCTACGTTCTTCAGTCGAATTTGGCGAAGAGATACAATGGAAAAGCAACGCATACAACGCACTAATGATTGTGGGCCGCCGACCCGATGGACAGTCCTTCCCAAAAGGAGTTGCAGTTCGTGAGCCCATCATAGCAAGACGGAACAGAAAGGGTATCCCCGTTGCCAAGCGACCGCCGGTGCTGGCAAGCGGGATGTCAGTTGCAGGGACAAGACACGGAATGCAACCGTATCCATATCCAGAGCACAGATTTAAAATCTCTGGTAAGGTGTTGCGAAAGGCAGATTGGGAGCGAGACAATTCCCACTGGCTCAATCGTCTTACAGCCCGACACGCTTACCAGGAGGTCTTGATGAGACACATCAAGGCAGGAGTCACTCAAGAACTAATGCCAATTATAAAGGAGGAGTGGCGAGACAAGCTTTAATTTTTTGCTTAGTTAGATTTTCCTGAGTTCATGATTTAGCTCGACGTGCCCCGCGAAGGCCAGATCGTTTATCATGAACTATTTGTGTTAAGCGGTTCTCCGAGGAGACTGACCTGACTAGAAAGGTTATCCACCTGATCGAGGGAGCTGTCCTCAATTCTAAACCGAAATCTAGGTCCTGTAAAGAGACCAACAGGGTTGTGAAAGAGGGGCGTACTCTGATTTCTCATGTCTTCTTGAACGTCTGACGACTCCGGGTGTTCTTTCAACTTCTTAGATGCCACGGGATGTATCTCTTTATAGCTTCTCTATCTGCGGAAGGCTTCGTCACGGTGCATCGCAATGCTGTTTGTGTGTCGCTTCTCGCTCTCTCTCCGTGGCCTTGTCCACGACCCCTTTCTGAGGCATGGTGCAACAGTTTCTCGACGTGTTCGTGAAATTCGCTTGTTAATCTCCCTTCAGTGAGAGTCAGTTACTTGGGAGGTGTAACTGCGGGTACCTAATTTACCTACCTGGTCGGCAGTTGGCGTTGGCCCTTAGAATTTTAGCTCATTTGTACCGTGCTCCGGGGTCCCGCATCGATCGGGTTTCCACCCCACGCGTGCATGAAGCGCACGATGCCGTAAAACTTCAAGATAAGAATGATTAGGATCCCCTGGGTCCGAGGATATAGATATCTTATTCTTTTGTGATAAAATTAAGATCTGGGCGTTGTAGAGTAAGATAATGTGATAGAAAAATGCACTGCCTGGCGAACGCAAGGTGTGGAAAGCGTGCCCCACTTTTGCAGTGGAATATCAGTCCACAACAACAAAATATTAACTCTACACAAACTTCAACTCCACACAACTTCAACTTCTCAACATCTTGCCATAAGTTTTACTTCTCAAAAGACCAAAGAAACCTTAAGTCTTGCTTACGTCTTATTTACCGAGATATTTCTTACTAATCCCATCGCCAGGTATCCGTCTCGCTCATTTGAAATACACCATCGATCCATGCGCACACCTTCAATTCGCAGTGGGCCCTTGCTTTACCATGAAGGTTGTGGGAGGTTAAAAGAGGCTTCAGCCTCCAACGCACAAAGGTATTACTCATTGCCCTCACTGTTGCCTAAGACCTTGCTTTTGGCCCAGCAATAATACAGGCAACGCCAATCCGTTCCTGCAAGAGGGAGAAGAGAGAGATGATGATCACACTTCGCCCAGCGCCAGGGAATGCAGACCTGACAGACAACCGGATATCTCGCAAAATTGTAAGTAGGTCGTCGATCTGGTCCATGAGGGACTGTTCGGGGCTAGTAGGGTCGGGACCGCCGTCATCCTTGATGAGCAGTTCCGATAGTCTCGGAATCCGCGGGAGACATCATGCTGCCATAGGTCATGGGCAGCTCTTCCAAAGGGTGGAGCATGTACCGAGAGACGACTTCATACGCGAACTCAGCGTCCCAATCCGACGGCTTGACGGAGGAGATACTCTCTCCAGTGCTCTCGCCCTAACAGAGGCAGAAGAGAGAAGCCACAAGGGAGGCGAGCATGAGTACTGAGCTCTTATCGCAGTACTATTGCTGGAAGCTTCGCCGCCTATGTCCACCACCAAGTCGATGTGGGAAGCCCAATCCGCTCTTTCTAGCAGAAATACGGATATCTACCTACTACACCCCCGAATGTTTGGAAGGATTTCAAGCTCGCTCTACAGGATAGATCCCCCATGAAGCGCATCATGAAGACCCTTTTCGACGTGGTCATGTTCTGTCACAAAACAGGAGGCCGCACGATCATACTGGCTGTTCTCCGAGATAAAGCGGGTACATAGTCTAAAGTTCACGTATCCTACACTAAACTTATCCTAAACTGCCCTAAATTATCCTAAATTATCCTAAATTTATATAAGACTTTATTGAATATTTAACATGAGTGTTGTTTTCAGTTGATTGACCCCACAGCTGATGCTCATATCACGCGCCTCGCATGAATATGGCATCGATCTAGGTTACAGATGATGCCGTAAAGCCTTATCCTTCTCCTGCAAAGTCTTCTCCTTGTCGGTGCGGAATGGTGAAAGGAGGCATCCGACTAGTCCGATCAAGTGGGCGCAGATAAAGAGTATGGCTCTGGCGATGGAGGAAATGAAGCACCAGAACAACGAAAAGAGTAGTTGGATGATAAAAACGGGTACCTTGAAGACTACGAAAAAGAAGTCTTTGAAAGCCGCCCACGGACCCATAGCGATAGTCAAGGAGCCATCCCTGAGCCAGAATCGGAAGTGCAGATAAAAGAACGAGGGGGTGTAGCAGACCTCCTCTGGTCATGAGGCACCTCGGTGAGATCTATACCGAGCTAATCCATTGATCTTCAGAGCATTTGCGGGGTGGGTGCCCTCAAGAGTAAGCAGCAAGATGATCCTCCGCATGTGTATGCATGATTGAGGCGCGAGATAATCCTCCTATCAGGTGTGGATATTCCGGGATACTGATTTGCCACGGAGTTTTGTTCAGGAACAGAATAAGAACGTTTTGCTCATCAACAAGGCCAGCTTGTGACATTGAGGCTTTGAATCGCTGATAATTAAACATCATGCGCACTTTTTATCTCTTCTACCTACTGACCTTTCTCTTTATTGGCTTTGCGAATGCGTGTAAGTATGACGAGGACTGCAGTCTCAATGGGATCTGTTCGAGATGGAAAAAGATCTGCCGTTGCGATCCAGGCTGGATTGGCAGCGATTGCGGCCGTCTTGATCTTGCTCCGGCAACACGATACACTGGCCATAACCATACATACGAGCCTCCAAGTCCCGCCGATTTCGGTATTTGGCCTAATGCCTCTTGGGGAGGTCGAATTGTGCAAGACCGTGACAACAAACGATTCTTTCATCTTTTCACAGTCCAGTTTAGTCATGGATGCGGTCTGAAGGGCTGGCGTCCTCATTCTTACATCATCCGTGCTGAGTCGCATAAAGGACCTCAAGGACCATACAACTATGCTCAAGATGTTTCCAAGAACTTCGCACATAACCCAGATATCGTTTGGAGCCCCGCCGATAAGAAATACCTCTTGTACAGCATTGGTGTGGAATATGATAAGAAGTTTGCAAAGTGCGAAAGCATCAGCTACACCAGGTGGCCCAACAATATTTCCGTTTCGGCTGCTGACGATATTCGTGGTCCATGGTCCCCATTCAAGATGATCCTTGATAGCGACCGGCCAGCTGGTATTCACGCTACCAACCCCTCCGCATTCCCTCTCTGGACACACAACAACCCAACCAGCGAAATAGTGCTCGGGATCAAAGACTATTCAATCTTCAATGCCAAATCCTGGAATAGTGATTACAAGCTCATATATCAAGCAACATGGAACGTCACAGAGCAAGAGAACCCAGAATGGACCGAGGACCCATTCATATGGCGCGACAAGCGAGGGAACTGGCACTCCATCAACCATTGGATGATAGACTATGTTGAGAACGATAAACAGCAATGGCCACGCGTCGGATCCCATCTCTTCTCAAGAAAGCTCACAGGGCCGTGGCATTTCAAGCTCCAAGAGGCTTTCAGTTCGAATGTCACTTTTACAGATGGATCATGGCAGGTGTTTAAGAGAAGGGAGAGGCCGAAGTTGTTTTTTAGTGAGGATGGGGAAATGACGCCGTTGTATTTGACTAATGGGGTGCAAGAGATGAATCAGACTGGTGCGGCCTTTACACTCGTTCAGCCAATTGGTAAGAAGTGGAAGGAGTTTGAGAAGGATCTGGGTTTCTAACATCTATACTATAAATCTTTGTCCTTCCATGGCCAGTACATACACATTACTCTCAAGAAGAACCAAGGTACTTCAGTATTTCCGTAGCCCGTGACTTGATCTCTTTCAACTTTCGCTCCAGCTTCTCAGCCTGAAATTCACCGGGTAACCACCAAGGAGCAATCTTCTCCACCAATTCTTCCAACAATGCCATCTGTTCCCAATGATCTTTCTTGATTCCTTCCAAGGGTGTTGGTATACCATTGCACTCCAGTCGCTTCAGATACGCCTCGTACATATCTTTGGGCCAGTCGCCATCGTTGGCGATGCAATCATTCAGAAACTCATCGAGCGGTGGAAAGAAGCCGGAGAACTCAAAGTCCACGATACCGGTGATCTGAGGAGGCTGGCCAGATACGAGAATATTTCGTGGAGACAGGTCGTAGTGGGTAAATACAAACGAGTCATCTTTGGTATTCAACGCCCTGGTGGTTGGGAGGTCTTGCTGTATGAATGTCTCCAGAGGCTGTAAGAGATCTTTGTTTGGCGCAAATGTCTTGTTTGTCTCTAAAGCCTTCATCTTGTTCTGTATCCTCAGTTTGTAATACTCTCTAATGGAAGCGATACCATCTTGGCAATGCAGCTCTTCTCCAAGCATACCTCTGATGAGAAACTGCATTTCGTGGGTACTATTTGAGCTTGGGATTTCGATGTCAGGCTGACAGTCCATTTGATGGAAGGAAATGTTTCCGGCAAAGTTCTGAAGAGGGACGTTTCGCCGCCAATTGGTAACGGAATCTGCCAGCTGTGTCGCAAGATGAAATTTGTCATCATCGGTGAGCGCAGATAAGTCGATGGGCGCTCCCGGAACTCTTGTCATCAATATCCAGCCGTTCGGAGTTTCGTCCACACTGCTAAGCTTCATCTCTCGGCGCTGCGCGTCCTTGGTGTCGACAGTCAATCCATTTTGAGACCAAGCTATCGCCTGAGGTGCCGGAATCCGAGGGCAAAAGTGCTCTAGCAGGCGGAGACAAGAAACCTCGTTTTGAACCTTCTCTGAGCCAAAACCACGACCATTGATCTTGAGAACAAGCTCATCGACATGGGCGGCGTTAGCCTGTGATTCTCTGTGACATTTAAGATAGTAGATTCGGTTGTTGAAGGACTTCAAAGAAGGGAGAGCTTCCACTTCTACGTGGGTAGTGTCGGGAAACAGGTGGCGCACCAAACGGTCGATGCTCTCGCTAGACATGCGCACACCAAAGTTTGGATGGTGAGGCGGTGTTGATGGTTGCAAATTAGATGACATTTAGATTTACTATGGGTTACGAGAGTCATGTAGGAGAACAGAATGTTTATTTTGATAGATAAGAGTCCAGTTCTAAGATCTTTAAACCTCATACCGCAACTGCGGGGTGACTCATTCTCGGCGCCAAATCTTAGCGACGTGGGCTGATGTCCTATCGCTATCTGTAGCCCTCAAGCGATTTTGTAAATATCAACGAGCTTCAAGACTCATCTGCCTTAGTATAATAGCAAAGTCCAAAATAACATCCTTCGCTGCCTTACATAAAACTCGAAAGTATCCCCGCATTAATTACCCTGAGAGCCAAGAATGGACGCCTAGTCTTCTTGCTCTGCTTGGTTGAACGTGGAAAAGCATGCCTTCTCTAGTTCTATGGCGCGCTCATCTGTTTCAGTTAGAAGATCACGTAGCTTCTGTCGATATCTCTTGGCCTCCTTATAGCGTTGATGGATCGACCACGCCTTTTCGATATGGTCAAGTGCTTGGACTTGTTCCTTTGCTTTAGAAGCTTTATCGACTGCTTCGGCACGTTGCGTTTGTAACTCTTTAGCCGTAGGCCTTTCTTGGGAGCCGGATGTAGCCTGGAGAAGCGAGTCAAGCAGGCTTGTGATGCCGTTGACATATGCCGTTCCGGTACTTGCCAGTACCCCAGCAAGGACGCCCTGATCACTCTGCCCTCTCATCCCATTGCTCATCTCATCTACCAAAGTTTTGCTCTGGTCGCGGATTTGCTTGATCTGGTCTTCGCGCCCTTTCAGATCTGAAAGTGCGCAGTCAAAGCTAGCCTTGTCTGAATCTGCCTTTTCCAAGCTCTTGAGCGCTTCACCCCGAAGTTCCGCAAGGTGTTCAGGGTTGAGATTCAAGATGAGTTTCTCGAATTTACTGTAGGAAGAAGCCTCTTCACAGTTCATTTGATTGAAAGTGCGCTTCTTGCTTATCGGAGGAGTGTCCGGTTGTGCACCTTTTGTGACAGGTGAGGGCTGAGATTGTTCTGGTGCGCCATTGTTCTTAGGAGTGATGTCGCCCAGGAACTTGGGAAAAGAATGTCTCATTTGCGCTATGGGCGCTTTGCTGTTTGGACCTTGTACAATGGGTTTTGTCTCATCGGAACTGCTTATGTCACTCCTGTTTGCTTTCTCAGTTCCATTCACGAGATCAATGACCGTCCTGTCTTGGGGCTTATTCGTAGGAGTTTTCAAGGTCTCTTCAACTCTCGCACCGTTGATGCCCTGGATGATACCGTTGACTAGTTGGTAGGTAAGGTATTGCGAAGCGTTCTTCTTCATCGCGACCCTGAGCTCACCGTTGTTGGCCCATAGACTTTGAAAATTCATTCCCTTTGCCTGTGCCGCCTTGGTAATCTCCACCAGCATATGAACATACAGTGATGGTTCCGAATTACCAAACAATCTTTCAGCTGTAGCCCGGATATCAGCAGGGAGCCAAGGGTTGCCACCCCACTGGTTTGTCAACCACTGCGCGTCACCCGCGACTTTTCGAAAGAATGCAGTCCAGTGGCCGTTGCACACGATAGACCGTTCTCTTTGAGCTTGCTGATGTATCGGAGTGTCGGGTTTGTAGTGTAGAAGGATCTGGGCAAGGATGGCTACGACGTCGGTGGTGTTCTTTGCCATTACTCGGAGCTCGCTGGTGAAGATCTCGGTCACTTCTTTGGGTGAGGTGGAATTGTTGAGAATCGCAGAAAGGCCTTGGAGCCGCTTTTGATACGTTAGCACCGATGAAAAGTAGTGGAGTTGCCCTGGGATGTACTCACGGTAAGTCGGATGTCTGCTATAGCTGTTGGAGTAGGTGCTTTCGGAACTGGAGACGCCACAGCTTGCTGCTGGGGACCATAAGCGCTCTGATGATGGGATACAGAGACACCGGGAACGCGCGGGGATGGGAAGTTGTAGCTCCTGTTCGCGGCAGGCATGGCCCCAGGAGTTGTTTTCGTTTGGTGAGGGGAGAAGTCAGATGTTGATTTGTGGATGAATTTAGCCATCATGAAGCGAGGCTTCGAGGCCAAGGTTGAGCGCTCGTGAGTTGCGTAACAAAGAAATGTGTAGAAAGGCGAGGCCGCAAAGCAGGTGCATAAAGGAGATGAGAGAGAATTATGTGAAGTGAAGATGTAAAAGTTGCTGGTGGTTGTTTGAAAAGAGTGGGCCTTAGCCTCGCGTCAGGCACCTTAACTCCTCTGCATTTCCTGATCAAGGAGGTGTGCAAGAACGGATGTTTATTTTATACGAGAGCACTCTGCGTTGCCAAAGCGATACCTATTATGATCGTGGCAGAGGTAGCACAATTTGGTTAAGCCAGCCAATAATCTGCGGTGCCCCACAACTGATCTTGCAGCCTGTTGAAGTTGATTCAACTCTGGTCTGCTCGGCCGCAGCACTGCCTGACACTGACCAAGGCCCATACCCAACCACTTCACCACCAGATTTCCAAAAGTCCTCTATAGCCTTCGATTCTCCCTTAAACTCAACCGTTGTATCAGCAGCAATGATAAAAGAGGTCGGATAGGCAGGAAAGGCCCATTCACCACTCTTCTTATTTTCCCGGTCCTCGATCATATCATGAATACGACTTTGGCCAGGGCTGACATTGATACCTCTCTGAATCTCGAGATCAGTGTCGCTGAAGAGCTCGCTGTGCAACCATGGGCGGTGGATATTGACGACGAGGGCAGAAAATGAAATGCTAACATCGCAGGATGCCATCTCTCGGCGTAGCCCCTCATCCAAGTCTCTACCGCCCAAGGTCCAGAGACCAAAGCCGGTGGTTCCGCTTCCTTGAGTCTGGATATCCGATGCAGAGTATGAGAGTGCAATTTTGCTCCAGGTACTTTCATCACTGCCGTTTAGCTGCCCAGGTTCATTCTGCTGACGCCACTCCTCGGCCTTGACCCTACAGGACGTAGCCCAACTTTTAGGCGTAAGACTAACCCCGTAAACCTCCCCATCGCCGCTTGGATCATCTACCGCAGAGTTCCTCATCGCCTCCTTGCTTCTTTCGACGCGCTCCATAGGATCCATCTGGAACATGCCAAAGGCAAACTCGACTGCATATTTCTTTCCGCCATCAACCCAATCCATCCATGCAGCTTGAGTAGCATCCTTATAGCGCTTGCCCTCGTCTTTGGACCACTTCTCTAGGTATTGCTGTCGTTTATCGGCGTGCTCCTTGGTCGCGTCTTCAAAGACTTCATGCGCACGACGAGTAGCCTTGATCTTTGCCGTTTCCCAATTTCCACGCTCTTCAGCCCACTTGATCTCCTTATCCCTATAAATCTCCATGATGGTCTTTGAGGTCCCGGGGACTTTCTGTTTGAGAAACTCCATTGACTTTGCGTAGTCCATCTTTCCAGGGCTGGGGATGCCTGGGATGGGGGTGGATGTCGGGCTTGCGGGAAATAAATTGTCAATGGCACGAGCGTAACTGCGCGCGACACTCTTCGTCTCGTTGCCGAACTTTTTTCTGTGAGCACAGAGATATGGGTGAGATGGGGATCTACATACTGCTAATTTGGCTATCGGCATCATTCTGTCAACTAAGCTGGCTTCAGCCTGTCTGACATTTGCTGGAGGAAAACTATGTTTGAACTCATCATATACAAATGAGCCGCCGTGATCCGGGTTGGTCAGATCAATTACAGTTGTTGGGACAGTGATGGTCAGGTACTGCTCTTGGCCGACGGGGAGAGATGCGGAGATGGCATCTCTGACTTTTGCGCTCACCCTCGAAACTGAGGTCAGAGTCTCTTTAGAGAGCTTATCAAGATTGGTAGCCATGGTAATTTGCACGTAGGTAGAAGTTCAAGTCAAGAGAAGAACTCGAAGTTGGATTAACGTTAGATGAAACGAGATGATAATTTCTTGTACTTGTCATCCTCGGGGCGCTTCAGCAAGCCACATTTTACCTATCTGTGGGCCTTGCACGGATACAGAAGGTTAATCCTTACTGACAAAAATATTCATGTGTATGTATGTAAGTTTAGTAGACTTTTATGCCGGGTATTTCTGGCACCCTGGCTTCCTGTGGGTGGATTTCTTCCCCCATGTGAGCAGTTCAATCAATAGCGCGCTGTATTTAGTGGGCTGACGGACCCGGAAAGGTAAAGGCAATCAATAGTTTGCTGCAAGTCTTGGTAAAACAGACCAATGGAACCTTGTCTCTGGCTGATTATGCGATGGCCAAATGATACCGAAGACATCGCTTATGCACTGAAAGGACAGATAAAGTAGTAGTAGTGTTCGTGTGAAGCGTACATAATACGGCAAAACAAAAGGTGTACTTGCTATAGTCGAACATATTGGCAAAAACAAAGGACTTGCGGTTTGTGTGGATCGAACACACGACCTTCAGATATCGATGGATTGAAGTTTGACTTCAGTCTGACGCTCTCCCAACTGAGCTAAACCCGCTGACTAATAGAACTGCAATCTTTATTGCCACTCATACTAAGATCTGATACTTTGCAAGACATATTGCCTCTGGATTACAGTCAGATCTATCATCCTGGAATGTTATGTGTGCAACTGGCTTGATGCTAGCAATTAATCTTAGAAGTTTTCATTTAGGCCTATAGACCTAGTAGGCTAAGTCCAGTCTGCTGATTTAAGCTCCTAGCCACAAGTCTTAACTGCAACTTAGCCATAATGGCAATATCACGCACCTCACCTTTGTTTAGGCTATGCACATATTGCCTTCCAAAAGCTGAAGTTAACTGGGATTTTCAGTGTGTTGGCTTGATATGTTTTGTTGAGATGTTATAAGCTTTGATTATTAATTATTACTCGCAGCCTTAACCTTAACCTTGTAGGCGGCAACCATAGGAATATACTTCCAGGTTATCATTGATTGATGTCCTTATCATTATGGGAGTGCCATAATGTATTGAAAATATTTAAACCTCTTGGCGCCCTTTCTTGCCTCATTCATTATTTCTTCCTGCAGACTTCACTTTCCAACTTGATTACGCCATGTCTGCCCCGCTTTATGAAATTTTCGCAACAATAGGATTTCCTATCGTGGTAGTGTTATTTATAAAATACGGTACGAAAGCAGGTCCTCTCTAGTAGTGTCTTAACTAATTACTGTCATAGTGAGCCATGTAATTACCCGGCAGAGAGACATCCAAAACAGTGGAAGAGGTATGAGGATTCTCTTATGAGAAAGTTCGAACGACTGATCAGGATCGACTAGGTTATGAAGACGCGATGAGAAGAGCGGACGCCGAAACGAACCACAGGGAATTTGCAATCAAATTGAGTCTCTGGAAGAAACCACCTTCTTCAACACTCGGAAACGGACTCCCCCATCGTGCACAGCTTATCCACGACCACGTTCCTCTTAGCTCTCCGGAAGCTTCAAGACTGGAGAAACTCGCCGAGGAAATATTGTCGATGATCATCTCCTGGCTCTCAAAAGGGGATAGTGAAGGCGCTATGGCTTTCTTTGCCTTGCGGCAGGTTTCTCGACACTTCCGGCGCCTGACGGAAGGCGCTGAGTTCAAGAAGCACTATTTCTCAACTCATCTCTGCTGCAAGTGGTGCTCTGGCGGCCACGAAGATTTGTCAAATCCTTCAAGAGACCCGAGGAACGTACGCCATTGCTTTGAGTACAATGTACCATTCCCGGGGTTGAAGACTGAAGTTGGGAAGCTGATGATAAGGGATTTCGCGTGCAAACGCTGCCGGAGAGTCAGAAAAGCAGCGTTGCTATTCAAAGATCATGTCATCACTTGCAAGTTTCAAGCATTCGACTCCTACCCAGGGTCATGGTCAAAGTGTCACCCCTGCGATGTTGAACATCCCAAAGCGTGTTTTGCCAGTTGGCAGCTCGCGAGGCCTAGGAGTACTTGCATCGGGAGACAAGGCCACATCCGACTCTGTTGTCACAAGACAATAACCTGGAACGATATAAAGACCTGTATCGACGAAGGGCAACATAGTGAAGAGCGGGTATTTCTTGGGAGCTGCGACCACGAGGACCACTCTGCACCTTGCAGTGAAGGCCAAGGCCCGCAGGCGTTTGCCACGAAGCTCCCAGGGGGGATGAATGTAGTTCTTATCTTCTGGAGAGGACATTCCGGGGGCGACCCGTCCGTCTTTCATTCGAGTGGGTATTTGTATAAGACAAAGTTAAAGGAAGTCATTCAGAGCATTCGACAACAAGGAGGCCGCCATATGATACCGCAACGAGGAGTGAACGCGATGGCAGAATGGGATTCTATCGCCGAGATCGATGGATCAGAGTCTATCTCACCAGACCTGATCAAGCTTCGTGGTGGCTGGGCATCTAACGACCCAGGTCATCCGCATGTCTGCAGCCCTTTCCGCACCTTGAAGGTGGCTTGCGGTCATTGTGAGAAGGAAAAGGGCTGTATCGTTATGACGTATATCAGAAGGATATGCTTTGACATGCCAGGGACAACCGGAGGAGGCCTGTCACATGACTGGTTTCATGCCATCGATCCAACCTCTTATGACTACTCTGGACACCTTAGTGTTCCTGAAACTTGTCGTAATACAAGCTGTCGCTTTCACTACGGCGAAGGGATGATGACAAGCTATCCTCTGGTTAACAAGGCCATACAAAAAGCTGAGCGTACAAGGGCCACATCTTGAGAAGAGCTTTACCGTAACGATTCGGTATACCTTAACGCCTAGTACTCAAGATTTTGTCAACAGATCCAGTTGTCAGATGTTTCTTGTGTCAACGGAAAGCTTTCCGCAGTCAGAATATTAAGCCAATCCTGGCTCGTGAAATGATAAAGAGATCTGCTTTATTGCATATATGGATAGTTGAGCCCCACTATGGCCTGTGAACTTATTAACACTGGTTCCAATACTTCTAGGCCTTCTTCTTTCCTTTCGTGAAAAAGAAAACCCCAATCGCTTCTGGTCCCTTAACATAAGATTTGAGCAATATAATTGCTCATAGTTCAAGAAAGGTACTTGTCCCAATTTGCGGTGTTTTTACCATTTATATTTACAAGACAAAAATAAATTGCTAAGATCGTAGATGGCCACGGGCATAGAAGATACGAAGCTGGTAGAGCAACTATTCCTCGATCTCCCTATACGCGATGTCCTCCATCCTCCCGAGTGGGCTCCTGTCGTCGAACCCTGGGCAAGCTCATACGTGAATTCGATTCGCGAATCAAGATTTGGCGACGCAATCTGGGCGCGATATCAAATGCTCGGGCAGGTAGTTGATGGGTTGTGCAGAGGAAAGACCATTGTTGAGAGGATCACTGAAGATGCGATGGGCTACAAAAAATACTCGTCCGAATTTTACGCTGAGGCCGTCGCCTTTTACAGGGCTAACAATAGCAGCTCCGACGGCCATCCTGAGGTGGTTGAGATTATCTTGCGGGTCGACACCGAAGACCTATCTGGGAAGCATATCCCTGAGGGTGGATAAAATCTCATTTGCTCTGTCGATTCGAGGATCATGACGGTTGGTTCTTTGTCTGGCCCTGAGTCGTCTTCAGGATACGCTATCTGTGGGTTTGCATGTTATGTTCGGCCAAGACGGCTTGCTCGGAACCCTCGGCGGTAGATACCCTGACACTTCAAGAACTTTATTTATGATGTCTCACTCTCCCTCAAGACCAAGCATCTTACACCACTCTCTCTAAATGGAGTACGGGCTTTACGTCGTACATATCAGAATTATAAGAAAAGTCGAGCGCTCAATGATTTTAATTTCCATGATGATATGGCATGAAGGCACGATAAACAGGGATATCCCTTATGTGTTCTGGCCGACTCAAATCAGGTTGGGCGATGGTTCCAGGCCTCGACAAGCCAGCACCAAGTGTTGGTTGATGGGGCCCAAGCGCATTGTAGCGTATCCAATCTTCATCATTAGTGGTTTTTTGGCCTCCATCGGACAGGGCAAGCAAATAACGCTCAGGGATCAGTATACTGTGTTGGGCTAGTACGTATGGAACCAACACAACCAACATGCATAATACGGCAAAGTCGGGAGAGGAACTCACTACCAGCTGAACTACCTGGGAGAAGTCACGAAAGGATTCCCGGAAGCAAATCTAATGTTTTCCATAAAGGTCGAAGGTCTAACTCCTAGCAACAATCAGAGCCCCCAGGAAAACAACTCCAAGACTCGTTTTTACCGGCTTCAAGCGTGATCGGCCGTTCTATCGAGGAGCAGTGTAGCCAATGTCCAGCACACTGTGATGCTACTATGGTATACCGGTATTCGCCAAGAAACTCTGGTCATCGCAAAATCTGCCCCAGCAGTAAGGAAGATGGCTGCTTCTGAGTATTTATAGAGACCAATAGGAGGACAAACATTTGATACTGAGCTGCTTCTACTTTGACATTTGTTTCAATCTATGTGCCAACCATTCCCCAGCCGTATACACCTTTCCCTCGCCAACCTTACCGCCGACAGTAACTACAGGTTCATTCTTGTACTGTTCAACCGGCTCCATCAACACATCATCAGCTGGTCTGACAAAGTACACCAGGCTATATCGATCCAATTTACCATGCGCTCCTGGCAACGGAACAACACGGTGCTTTCCAGACTTGAGGCGCCCATTGCTGAACTTGACCATCGCATCGCCAAGATTGATAATGGCGTGTCCGGGTAATGGTTTGACAAACGCCCATTCTCCCTGTTTTTCTGGGTCATGAGATTGAATTTGCAGACCACCGACCCAATTGAACAGTACGGTGATGCTACCAAAGTCTGTATGGGAGGCAAGACCAATTCTCTTACCATCTGCAGAGTCGCAGCCTGGCATTTTAGTCATTCTGATATGATCCCCAGAAATTGAAGAGATGTTGTTTCGCTTGGCGAACTCATCAGACGGCAGATCGAGCTGTTCCGCCAAAGTGCGAAGGATCATAAGACCCAAAGAGTGACAATTTTCAGCAAACTCTCCCAAGTCTGCCCACTGATTGGTGATTTCTGCAGGATAATTTCGCGACTCAGAGTTTCCCAATAAGTGATCTTTGCTCACATTGAAGAACTCAGTTGTATCGGGCCGTGCGTCTTTATCAGTCTGCTTAACTGCCCCAGCAGGCTTGTAGCCAAACATTTGTTTGCCCCGCTCTGCGACGCATCCCATCTTTTGGTCTAGAGGGATGTCCAGGGCGCATTTTGAGATGGCGAGGACATCTTCGGTGTCCCTTAGAAGAGATTGTCCGGCGGGGTCATCCGTGAGATCAAGATAGAAGAATCCGTCTGACTGAGAAGCTTTGAGAACTTTAATCATCTCATGTTCATCGGAGCATTTTAGCTTGGAGTATGAGATTCGGGCTATTGGCACTGTAGGCACATCATCCGGGAATGGAGGAAGGGTGTTGTCAAGACTGCCCATGTTGGTAGCTGGTCTTTTGTAGAGTATGTGATGGGCTGATTGAAGATCCTTGGAATGATTGATCTAAGCTGGCTGGTATGACAGTTAAGTATTGAGAGGTTATTCTTAGCGCACGGAAACATCCATGAGTCGCTGACGCTACCCAGCATATAGCGGCAGTCAAAGCGCCATGACATGGAAAGCTCCATCGCTCGGCAGTTTGCTGATTGGAGAATGAATAAAAGCAGATGTATACTACGTCGCATGCCAAGAAAGAGAATACTACGTTGAAGCAATTAGCCGGGGGGGAGAAAACCCAAGACCCGAATCCTAAGAGACGAAAGGACTTAGGTAACTTAGCATAAATTTAGGATAGGTTACCTAAGTTTAGGATAATTTTAGTATGGACTTAGGATACCCTTTACTGAATCTAGGTCTGGTGTTTTTCTGCTCCCTGAGGGGCGGTAAGAAGGTTTAGATCTTTATCACAAACATGATAAGACTTAAATATAACACGTACTCATATCATTTCATGCAAAAGACAGTCGCTGTGTATTTATTCTATGTTTCATAATATTTATCCAACTCCATCATTCTATCCAACACCGATCATCTAATCATCATCTTCGTCTAAATCCCCTCCAATGACATTCAAATATAACTGCTCTTGCTTCTTCGCCGCCTCCAAAATCTCCTTCGGAACCGGATCCTCATCAACCAAAACAATCAACTCCTTCAATTTCCTACAAGTAAAATGAAAATTCTCAATAGCACTAACAAACAAATCCGTAACTTCTTCATCTGTACCCAAAGGGTTAAAAAACTCTAATGTTTCTAGTTCGGGCGGTAGTCCAACAGAGTGTAGCCGTGGTTTCTTTGTAGACTTTCCAAAAAGCTGGTAGTCCCAGTTTAGGCGGAGTGTTTTTAGCGCGGTGAACTCGCGGAGGGCGAGGGGGCGTGCGCTGGCGAGCATGGGGAAGTCGATGGTGATGGTTTCTAACGAGTGGCATTGTTCTTTGAGGGAGAGGATGTAGTCGCGGATACTAGCCGAGCTCTCTTCGAGCTCGGGCTCGGGCTCTTCTCTTTGGGTGAGGACGAATTCTTTGAGAGCTTCGGGGAACATGAGCACGTCTGAGAGCGCGTCGTCGTTGATGTCGCATTCTATCAGGTGGAGCTTGCTGAGCGCTGTGTTGTGTGGACGCTCAATCAACTCAAAGCCTCTGTCGTCGAGTTTTGCTCGCTTGATGACCAGTGTTTCGAGAGTTGGATGTGTAAAGATGTGGATGTTCTCTTGGAGATCCCAGTACTGATCGGCCTCATCCTGGTAGAACAGGGTACAGGATTGCAGACAAGCGAGATCAAAGGGTCCGTTGAAGAGATTTCCTATACTGTGCAGAAGACCAACTGGTACAGCGATATCGAGAGTTTTGAGATTCGACATTGTTGAGATTGTATGCGACACGGAATTGGTTGGTTCTAGCGTGTCGGAAATGAGACGTGTTAACTCTGAAGCCGGGTAAGCCAGTTTAACCCCCTCAATGGCTGATCCGCGCCTTGGTCGCCGATTAAGCGACTGACTAAAGATGAGGTGAAGTTCTGGTTTAAGCCACTGGACCGTATTATACAGCACAGCATCCGCGAGGGCATGATAGCGCTTGTTCAACCGCGACACGCTACAGAGGTCATGCTTGGGCAGTATTTCGAGTATCGACACAAGAATCTCATCCGTGAGTCGCGCAAGGCTATCGCAGTGAGCGCCATGATGAAGAGGAATGGCGACCATGTCTGAGTCGTCGGGTAAAGATAGTGAGGAGAGAAGTGATACGATGTTGAGGGTGGTGTGTTGTGCTCTCGAGGTTGGAGCGATTAGCGCGTCGATTGACGTAACGGATTGAGCCATTTTATGTGGACCGTATGGGGTAAGCCGGGTTATGTAAGCGAGAATTGGTGAGACTTGGCGAGGTTAGGGCGATCAAGACAGATTTCAGAATGCGGAGAGAGGAGCACAGACGCGGATCATGCCGGGGTACAAAGTATTTATAGATCCAGGGAGAGGTTGGTCTATTTTATGCATGGGAAGGGGATTTATTCTGTGTTGAAGGTCAAGATATACCTGCTTGGGATGAGTCACATGTTAGGTTTGTTATTCACAGAGCATAATGACTGTTGAAAAGTTAGAAAGTCAGTTATGAAATGCTAAATTAAGCACCGTGAATTCCAATGCGACTTTGACGCGAGGCCAGGTGACTCTGCGTCGCTGCGAGTGGTATTGACCTTGGCTTGCGCGCTGCTACGCCGTATCGCATTCCCCATTTGTCGAACAATGAAGACACGGACAATCAAGGCCGTAAAAAAAACAATGATTGAGATTATTTGTTTGTAAGATAGCATCGAATTAGGGTCCCTTCAGATCTGTCGTGGCTCCCCTGGAATGCCTTGACGATTAACTTTGTTGGTTCTTAGCAAAGGACCGTGATTTTCGCGACAGATTCATCAGGCCTCGTGACCTTCTTTGCCTTGAAAAAAAGCTTTTATCATTCATAATGTGCATCTGCTGTTGAAAATAAATTTCCTTTTCAATTTGATCTATGAAACCTTGCCTACAAAAACTGCTTGGCGTCGCCACGTTCACCAATCATTCCACCACAATCAGCACGTGGAACAATTGCGCCTCACCAAATTGCTTGGCAAATCATCCTCTCAAAAGCCTTAATCAAGTTGTACCCATTAAAGGAAATTGTTACCTCCTTATTATTTTCTTCTGCAAACTTTATCATGGATGAGCGTGTTCATGCCACAGTGAAATGGGTCGAGGCGTCAGTCAAAGCCTCACCCTACATCTGGAGTGCAGCTGGTCTGACCTTTCTTCTCGGCGTGCAAGTACTCTTGGCAGTAGCCATTCTCCACGGAGATGAGGCCACTGTGAGAAGACAACTAATATCTCTGCAACGGATCGATAGAGACAACAATGCGGCGTCGGAAGACAACCCGGAGCCAAATGATACCAAAAAGAACATCGCTATTCAATCAGAAGACCAGGTCATTGAACTTTCTCCCGTGGCTTCATGTGCAACTATCAAATTCAAATCCAATCAGCATGCCGACGCTAAACGCAAATACAACAACTCTTACATCTTTGCCATCGACTCTCACCAAGCAGACGACCAGGGTTTCGCCATCTGGAAATCTCTGGATCAGCGGACCAAACCTGCATTATCACAAATCAAGACTGAATTATGGCTCCCGAAGCCCAATGCCAAAAAAATGGACCCTTTGGTTCAGGCCGGGGGATGCATCGTCATGTCATTCGCTGATCCCGCGGTGCCAGGTTGGCTAGATCAGATCGCTGGAATGATTGGCAAGAATTTGAAAACGCCTCAGGTTGCTTGCATCCTGCCACTACAATTCTCGCTAGAGGACATTGAGCAGAATAAGCTCATCATGAGGCCATTCAAGATTGATGGAGAGGATGGGAAGGGTTTGGACCTGGAGAAGTTTCCTGCGGTTTCGGATATTTTGCCCAAGTTGAGGCTCTTTCTTGGGTATTCTGAGCAGCAAGGCGTCACGATCTTCAAGCGGGCATAGATAGATCACCTGAAGAGGGAACATGAGAAGTTCAGTGTAAATTATGATGGAATAGCATATAGATTGTCTCGACACATTTTATGCCTCGAGCTGCTGCCGATACCTGTAGATATCACCCTGTAATCGACCCTCCGCCAGATCTGCTGCAGCATTACTCCCCCATACCCCATCAGTGAATCGATATTGTCGTAAAAATTGAACGGCCTGGTGCCGCAAGTCCCAGTCCTCGCTTGTGACAGCGACAAAGTACAGTGCTTCGACAAGACCATTCGCCAGATAAAACCCAGCCTGGGCAGGTCGAAGACCAAGGTCATGGATTAGCTGGACGGCGAGATCTAGAATGGTTTTGCAATTTTTTTCGACTGTCATTTCTGCATCATCACTTCTGTTGGATGCCAGATCAAGGGTTACTTCGACCATCATCCGTCGCATTCTAAGCGCAGTCACATGTTTATTCTCTTCTTGCGAAGTAACGCTTAGGTTCTCAAATCGCCGGTCCCAAAGTTTGAGGGAGTACTCGGTGGATAGAATTGAGGCCTGAATGTTTGAGGGTTGAAGCATTTGGCCATGTATAGCATCGAGCTGGCGTAACAACGAGCACACTGACGGTGTACCAAAAGTACCCTGTAAAGTTCCTTGTTGAGAGCGACCTCCCAAGCAATGGGACGTAGTGTCGGTTGAGATGACCCGAGTCTGCGTATCTAATCTCATGTACAATCCTAGTATATCCGTCATCATATGTTGGCCCTGGCCTCTCAGGTCGTCCCATTCATGAATGAGTGCCAGGCCATTTCTCAGATGAAGGAGAGCTTCTTGGCGAAGACCTTGCAATGAACAAAGGTAAGTGAAGAGAAAGTTTGCAACCAAGGCAGCCAGCTTTGCAGATGTAGAAAGAACTTCGGGCTCCTGAAAGCAAATGGAGAGAGCTTTCATAGCCTTTTGGTACTGGGAAAAGATAAACATATCGCAGCTTTTGGACTCTATGCCTAGGAGGATAGACTTCTGGTATGCTGACGCAAGTGCTACCAGGGCGTGTCGGACGGGTGCGTATCTATCTGAGGTGTGTAATACATCATATGTCCAGAAATTGGCGTCGAATGAAGAGGCGATGAGTGTTGCGATTCTAGTCCGGAATTGATAGATGGCTTGACTTTCGGGGTCACTGCCTCCAGAAACTATCGGCTGAAGTATTCTACCGCTCAAAACCAAGGGAGTGAGGTCATATCCATCGCACTTGCGGCCAGTGGAGACACAGCGGTGACAACTAGGCTTGTCTTCGTCACATTTGACTCGACGAATGCTGTCATGGTCAGTTACTGGCTGTTGTTGCAGGGGTTGTCACTAACCGACAGGTGATACAGCCGGTCTTCCCCTTTGTAGCGTATCTTTTCTTCCGGGACCCTGTAGTCTTCATGGCTAGAAAGTCCTTGAAGATCTGAGCAAGGTGAGTGAATCAGCTCATTCCAAGTTTCGAGGGCGAAGGATTGCGATATGACTGCACGGCAAGTATTACTAATGGATGATTGTCGCATAGTGGAGACCCATCCTCGCGGGTTATTGGACACCTCGTTCAATTCAATGCACTAGTCCCAAAGTGTCAAGCCGAGAATCGTGTATTCGATGGATGGAGGGATCTTTCAATAACAAGATTGACGAACAAGAGGTGATTGGTAATAACATCGGGGCACTCACCGAACTGAATGTATCGAAGGGGATGGTCGTGCTGTTACTTTGGGGTATAAATCTCTCACCTTCCGCCATGATTCTGATTGCCTGCATCAAGCTTCCCAACCTCAAAACAAGACACTCAATAATCCATTTTAGTTACACCACTCATCTTGGAAATGTCCTTTCAAAAGACGGTCCAGCTATACCCTGACGTGGCGCCAGTGCCCGGTACACAACTTGTTGAAAGTGAAGGCAACTCAACCCTCTTCTCTCCTCTTCAAATCCGAGGTCTTACCCTGCAAAACCGCATCGCCGTCTCCCCTATGGGGATGTTCAGTGCCAATGATGGACATCTAACTGACTTCCATCTTGTACACTACGGCTCCTTTGCGACCAAAGGTGCAGCTCTCGTCATTGTTGAAGCTACAGCTGTAGCTCCCAATGCTCGCGTCTCAACCAGAGATTCAGGTCTTTGGAGGGATAGCCAGATTGCATCTTTGAAGCGCGTAGTCGACTACGTTCATGTCCAAGGACAGAAGGCGGGTATTCAGCTCTGCCATTCTGGCCCCAAGGGTTCCATGCTCCCACCGTGGCTTGCCAAAGGCGATCCCATGGTACACTTCCCACTTGCGAATGAGGAAGCTGGTGGATGGCCGAATGACGTCTGGGCGCCAAGTGCGATTTGCCATGGCCCTGGATATCCTATACCGAAAGAGATGGGACAGAAAGAAATTGATCTTGCTGTTGATCAGTTTGCCAGTGCCGCTAGAAGAGCTGCTGAGGCCGGCGTCGGTAAGTCTTTTATCCCCAGCCATGGGATCGTGACTAACGGTAGAAGACTTTATCGAGCTCCATGGCGCCCACGGGTACTTGATCAACGCCTTCCTGTCACCTCTCACGAACCATCGAACGGACGAATATGGCGGTTCTTTCGAGAACAGAACGCGCTTCTTGTTTCGTGTCCTGAAAGCCGTGCGGGATGCCATACCAGACACTGTTATTCTCTCACTACGCATCTCAGCTATTGAGTGGATGGAGTGGAGCGGAAAAGACTGTTGGACCCTTGAGGATTCCATCAAGCTTGCTAAACTACTTCCCCAGGCGGGCGTTGACATTCTGGATATCTCATCTGGTGGCAACCATAAGGGCCAAAAGATCGACATTCATCCCTACTATCAGATCGATCTTGCATACCAGATCCGACAAGCCATCAAAGCTGATGGTATTGAACTGCTAATTGCAGCCGTGGGGTTCATCGATAAACCTGACATGGCTGAGAGTGTTGTTCGTGGGAATGGTGATTTTGGGGCATTACAGAAGGCGAATGGGATAAATGGAAACGCTGAGAGGGGGAAGTATGAGGAACCTCAGGCGGACTTAGTCATGGTTGGGAGGCAGTTTTTACGAGACTCAGGCTTCGTACTTACAGCTGCCAAGGGTTTGGGCGTGAAAGTCCAGTGGCCCCTGCAGTATTCCAAAGTTAAGTAAGCAGGCTATCTGCGCCAGGGAATAAGACGATAATCTATATGTTGTGTCGTTGCTAGTACTGGCATTTGTAGTGACAAAAGATATGAGGTGCAACTGAAGTAGATGACTTAATCAAGAGCTTTTGAAATATCTCGTCAATTTAATAAAAAAGGCAGAATTCCCCAGGAGACCTAGCCTTTTGGCCTTCCTGCCAAATTGGGGCCTCATAGTCCCTGGCTGAAGGACACAGCGGCAGCGATCTACTGGTGATACACAGTAAATACTTTTAAGCTTTGAGCTGCGAACACAGGCACTGGCACTAGCACTGGTCTCTTAATTCCGATAACGTTGCGGTGCTTCGGTGACGTGACAACCAACAAACCAATCAAGTTTTAGGAATCGATTCAGATCCGGCATCACCGGGCTTAAGGAGTTCCAAAAAGGAAAACTTCTAGGCTGATATCCATTGAGGTTTAGCGATCAGTCAATAGTGTCTGTTGAAATCAATAGCGTCTTACAACAACACACGACGCTAGGATTAAATTTCAGGGGTTCACAATTTTAATTATGCAAGGCACAGCAGCTAAACGCCCCCAACACCTCAATACAGCTACTTCCGATCCACATTCAGCATTTCACCCAATCTTAGTTCAACGCTAGATAAGGCGAACCAAACTATTGATCCTTCACGAGCTCACTAAAAGCAATTCAGCTGGCCAACAGTCAGCGCTTAATGACCGATTGAGAATCGTGTTGGTAGTTTAGGTCTAATAGATCCTCTGCCAAAGTGGTGCGACTTGGCGTGATACGAGGTTTTTCTCCGACTTTCCCGTGGTCGTTATATGTTCTGTGGCTGCTCCCTTGTCAAGCCATTTTCTGGCACTGCAACCCATTGTTCACAAATCCGTGGACTAGTCACTCGTTTAATAGCCATTCTTTTAAAATGGTGTCGCTGAAGACTCTTGGAGTCGCTTATGCGGCCGTGAACATCTTGGGAGTAAACGCAGGTCTATGTCGCCCCTCGACCAGGACTTCGTTGAGCGCGTCGGCCACCGAAACCACGACCTCGGCTCCCGTTGTCTCGACTTCTGCCTCTGGTAGTAGCATCGCGACATCGGCATCAACGGGCAAAACATCAGTGACTGAGGAAACAAGTGCTGCTAATACCGAAACATCTGGAACTACGGCGCTTTCCAGTAGTGAAACTATCATTTCTTCAAGCAAGCCATCAACTTCCGATGTCTCAACTCTGGAGACCTTGAGCAGTCACACGATCTCTGTCGACCTCACTACGTCTGGCAACCCTACCACGTCAAGCGATGCTGTGACATCTGCTGAGTCCACGACCTCTGGTGCTTCGACCACGTCTACCGAGACATCTGCATCCGTCGACTCCACAACATCAGGCGTCTCGACTACTACTGCTGAAACATCGGCCTCTACTGACGCGACCTCCACTGAAGCTACTACGTCTGAGGAATCCACGACAGCTGCTGATACTACGACAACTGCGAATCCCACCACCACCACCGCTGATGCCACGACAACTTCATCAGAGCCTACAACCACAACCTCGGTCTGTGTTGAACCTACCAACCTGCTCAGACGGCCTGGTTTCGAAGACCCAGATGTTGGTAACGTCTGGGGATTCTACTGGGGTGGTGGCGATATTGAATACGACCCTGCAGAAGCTCGAACTGGTGATTACATCGGGTATGTCGCTATTTCTACTTGATTTGAACTGCAAGCTGATCTGAAACAGTGTCCTCCCTGTCCCAGATGGTCAAGAACGACGAATGGAGCAGCGTATTCACATAACCCCAGGAAGAGAGTATACTATCAGCTTCTGGTACTCTGTCCCAAATCCCCCAACAGTCGACACTCAATGCACCATCTTTGCTATCTTCGACTACTACACGGCATTGAAGCAGGTACCGCTTCCGTCTGATTCTCAATACCACCAGTACACCGCGAGCTTCATTGCACAGGACAACTTGGACCCGGCCATCGAGATCGGCGTTTCTTGTCCCAGTGTAGGCAACGGGTACACAGCTTATGTTTACATCGATGATACATCTGCAATGGATTCTAACAACGAGTGTGATGCCACTCCCGTAGACCCCAACGCTCCCCCGAAGTCTACGCTCCTTGTTCCCGCTCAGCCAGAGTCACCACACTGTCCTGTGAACCTTGTTCAAGTCCCTGGATTTGAGGCTGATGCGGACAACCAGGCATGGGCTTTCTACGACATAGGAGAGTTTGTGCACGACCAGTCCAATGCTCGAACTGGAGAGTGGGAGGCGTAAGTTCAGAAACAGCTTACCATTCCTGATCAAGTAAACTAACAGCCGGCAGACTTTTCCCCAGTGAAACTACGGATGAAGGCACTTACCTGGAGCAAAATATCGACGCATCCAACCTAGTGGAAGGCGAGCTCTACGATTACCATTTCTTCTGGAAGCCTAAGACTCTGCCAGATAGCGGAACGTGCTATATGTTCGCTGGCTATAACGACCTGCAATTCCCACAGACAACTATCGACTTTGGGGCAACTTCGTCGACTGGCTACACTCTCTACTCAGTTCGCTTCGCAATGCCGGCCGGAAATTTGCTGCTTCAAATTGTCTTCTACTGCGAGTACAATGACGATAACACAGTTCTTGGAGCAGTGTACGTTGATGACACGGCACTGATCAAGGTTGGTGGCTGTGAGGCATATCCCGTAACTGGGGCGCTCATTGAGAACCCCAGCTTTGAGATCCAAGCCACTGATGATAGTACCTATGCTTGGTTTGGCACCAATAGCATGACAATCAGAGCTGGAAGCACAGCTGATGGCCTTTCGCCCAACTCGGGCGACAACTTCCTGTGAGTACCTAACCCGTAACTCGTGTGTAACAGTGTACTGACTCTCCCAGATACGTCCAGCTTGGATCCACCAAGAAGTCCGCCACGCTCACCAAGCCACTGGCTAGGCCCTTGGATGCAGGCACAACGTATACTCTCCAGTTCAACTGGGCAGCTGGATCTGCGTACGTGCCCAGCACATGCTCATTCAAGATTGTCTTTGGCTCAGTGTCCCAAACCCTTGATCTCGATGCCCAGGCCACTGCGTATCAGTATCAGCTGTTCGAAAACACTTTCACAGCTGGTGACTCGGCTGATTCTATGGCCATCACTGTTGAGTGCACAGACGGAAGTGGATTCCCTGACTTCGCTTTTGACGACTTTTCACTCCAGTAATTGGAAGATGCTAATGATGAGAGCGGCCTTATATATTTCTTCAAGTGTTACATATTTTACACAGCCTTATTCTATTTATATTCACTATAGTGCCTCTGGATTAAAACATAATATACCTTAGCACCGCCTCGTCCTACTTGCTGCCAACGGATGATGCGGACCAGTCAGTGTAAATACTGTAGTTCATTGGAATACCACGGAGCGATGAGCCTAATTTCACACTTAAATGTTGCTATCAATCTAACGACTCAGCAGTGAACCGCAGCTTTAGCTCCGCCTATATATTGTCATGTCCTGGTGGATAACCTTAACTGAAAGACAACATTTAACCAAAATACTTCTATAGAACTCACAGAAATTATTGATCACGGTACCTTTCAAGATGTGTTACTATTACCATTTGTCGACTCTCTGTTCGACCTGCCGCCATTCGTACAAGACCAGTTCAACCACTGACACTTGCGATAATTTACCAGAAATGGCTGAGTGGGGAGAGTGCGACGCGGGAGTCATGCAAATAGAACTGGAGGAGGAGGGAGGAGAATGTAATGAGTGTCAAAAGAAGCGCGAGGAAGAAGAGAGACTCGCGACCATCCAGGAGGAGTAGGTAGAATCGGCATAGCTTTGGAGGATTGGTTCAATGAAGACAGTGAACTAGATACCAATTACTCGGAATGTGATTCAGAATATTGGTGATATCAATGGGAGAATCAGTAACAGGAACACCTTCTGAATATGCCTGACGATTATTTGTGAACATGACAGACCAACAATCCAAGGTGAATGAAGGTTGTTGTTCATAGTTCATCACTGAACGCAATGGACTGTTCATCGTATCACTGCTAGAATAAACGAGAAAATAACTATATAAAGCGTGACCTTCGTCCCATTGACCGTCATTAACAGAAATCTACGTCTTCAATTCCCTCAACATCTGCTACGAATCATCCGCCCGAGGCCATACACATCCCCACGTCTCCCACCACCACTGAAAAGATCTTCCGAAAGGAAAGCCGTTTTTCTCTTACAAAATGTGTTATCAGACTTTGATATCACTTCTTTGCAAGGCCTGCGGAGTCAAATACTCAGGCACATTCGACATAAAGTTGTGTGGGATCGTCACTGAACAAGCTGCTTGGGGTCAATGTGGATCAGGTCGGGTCATGCCCGAGCGAGAGGAGACAGGAAACGGTGAATGCACCAAGTGTTTGAGGAAGACCAGTGAACTTGCAGAAGAACGGAGACTGTTGGACACTCTGTTAGTGGATGATGAAGGACTATGGATCGAGTAGACCTTTCCGAAGTATCCCTACAAACAAAATCAGATTCACTTATAAATGTCACTGGGAGTTGAAAACGGTGCCTGTCCGTGTGTATCATGTCACTCGCTATCTGCGTTAAATCACTAGCCACGCGAGAACAGGGGACTATAAAATCCCACTTGCAGCAACAAGAATACGGGCGTGCTTCTACCTCCAAACTTCAACAAACTCGACACATCCCACCTAGTATTCCAAGCTTCAAATTCATACCGCAATCCGCAATTCTTTTTATAACTAGCAAGACACAATTATCACCATGTGTCGACTTGTCTTCACGTCTATTCGATACATCTCATGCCCTACAGAAACGTCAAACCGAAGTTTCCTAGACAGGTGCCGCGAGGTCAACGGGCATGGAAAAGATGCAGAATGTTCTATTGGCATCTGGAAGTGGAACGAAACTGAAAAGGGAAAGGCTGAATGCGATCCATGTCGCATTAAACGGGAGGAAAGGGAGCGGCAGTTAAAGCTTGTCCGAAGGTAAGAAAGCGTAGCCATAGAACGAGCTGTCCGTACACCATTTGTATCTGGCAGACCACTACGTTGCGGCCTTGATCACTACTACTGTCATGTTTTACATGTTAATTTGTAGCCAATGAAGCTGTTTGCATGCTTGAATATAGGTAGTTCTACAGCAGATATTATATAATCTTTTGGCCATCACGGACAATCAATTCTGTCACTTCCATGCTCCTTATGCCATGTCTTCTAGAACTCCACCGTGTCAGTAAGCGACCATCTCTGGACACAAAATCACATCGAGTTACAGGCCCTGTTAGCAGTGGAGATTGTGGTTTATATGCATCAACACATCTTTTATTGCCTATACATTGAATCACCAAGTTGGTAGATGGCTATAAAATCTCACTCGCAGCACCAACAGTAAGCATATTCGTATATGTATATCTCAGGTTTAGAACCTCAAACTCATAACATTTATTATATACAAATCAAAGCGCTTAGTAAAAATATGTGTTACCGACTCCGCACATCTGTCCAATGTATAACATGTATATGGGAATGTTCAGTTAGAAACAGCTTAACCAAATGTGATGAGGCCAACTCGAGGGGCACCCTCGCAAATTGTTCAATTGGCATAATCCACTCTTTCGATTTTGTTAAGGGTACCGAGGAATGCTTCGGATGTCGCACCGCCCGTGAGGAAAAAGAGCTTATTGAAAAGCTAAATGAGAAAAAGCTGTGATAGTATGGGCCGCGGGGTGAGGTCCTGTTGGTACATGGTCGCTATTGGTGATATAGCCGTTCCTGCGGCTAGCACTATGATGGAGGTGGTCCCTGATATCTAGTGAGCGTCTGAGAGAATTACGAACATATTTTCATTTCACTTAGGAGATGTGATTGCTGCGTGGCTAACGCGGCCAATCTATTCATTTACTTCCTTGTTACATACCCTGTCTTCTTAATCTCGTCCAATCAGTAAGTGACACTAAAGACCTTCCAGAAAGTTTGGCTCTTCTGCCAACTCAGCTTCTCCTTTCGCCCACTAGCTAGATACTCCCCTGACTTCTGATCCTTGAAAGAGTGACCCTTGCTTGGCTTGAAGTCCACAACAAACACCGTAGCAGAACCAGAATCTTTGCAGAACTTAAGATTCTTGCAGATATACTGGCCGTTGTTGACAGAGCTAATGGTAAACTGGTCACCACCGATATCCACGGCATGAAGAACCCATCCATGCTGCATGTTATCGTGGTTCTTTGATGCCTTGCTCAGTGACACCTTGCTGCTGTACGATGTAGCGCTGACAGCCTGGCCGGAAGACTCAAGGACAAGTGTGCGGCCTTCAGTCAGCAGTCCACGAACAGGTTTGAAACCAGCCTCAGCAAGACTTGCAGTATCATTGTTGGCACCCACGCCAGTGTAGGGAACAGGGGGGCGGCCGTTACCGTACTGCGAAGAACAGTATGATGAACCATCATAAACGCCCTTACTGTTGGTATGGGGCTGAGGAGCTTCAGGGAGATTGGGGATGCTGTAGTCGGGGTTCTTGAAGTCAAAGGCGTTGACCAGATCAGCCATGTTCTCGCGACGCCAGGGAACCATCTCATCAGTGGTAACATCACGACCCTTTGCAGCTTGCCACTTCTCAATAAATGATACCTGAGAAGTGTGATCGCAGTGTTCGGTGTAAACACCACCCTTGCGAGTGAAGGGTGAAATGATATAGAAGGGCACACGGAAGCCTGGGCCAGTGGCAGTGCGGCCGGCTGCACCATAAGGATCATCAATCCATTCACCAGCAGTGCCATCAGGAGAAGTGTACGGGCTAACATGATCGGCCCAGCCACCCGTCTCATCATATGAGATGATCAAGACGGACTTGGAGTACTTGGGGGAGTTGATGACAGCCTCGGCAACCTTTCGCTGAAGCCAAGAGCCATCGTGGGGGGAGTAGGGAGGATGTTCTGATAGCTGCATGGGACCGACGATGTATGAGACCTCAGGCAGAGTTCCAGCGGCAGCCTGAGCATAGAAAGCGTCCAAAGACTGTCCCTTCATGCCCTTCTTGTTCAAGTCAGATCCTGCCTTGGAATCTTGGAACTGTTCAAACCAAGCATAAGGGTTGTCATCAAAGTTATCAGCGTCCTGGAAGACACTCCATGAGACACCAGCAGCCTCATACTTCTCAGCAGCAGTGGACCACTTGAGAGGGTAACAGTTGATACCGTTCTTATCACAACCGGGTGTCTCATTGTTATCGATGTAGGGGTATCCACCCTCATCCTTGGTCTGAGGTGAGCCAGGGACGTTGATGGATCCACTGATCCACATGACACGGTTGGGGTTGGTAGAAGCGATGACGGACTCTTGGTACATGTCGCCAACAGTCCACTCCTCGGCAAGAGCAAAATGAACAGGAAGGTCATCGCGCTTGTAGTAGCCGATGCTGTAGGGAGTGTTCTTTACTGCCCACTGGTTGTTGGCGCCATGGTTCCAAGCAGCTTGGTTGGCATCCCAGCCGTTGGACCCGGCACTCATGCACTGAGTAGCTTCAGGCCATGTTCCACCGAGGTAGTTGATGTACCAGGGTGTGATGTAATCAGTGTCTTTGCTCTGTTGAGGAGTGACTTGCTGTTGCCAGACAGGGATGCCGTTGTTGTACTGGACGTTTGGATCAGCAAAGCCACGAACTCCGGGCATGGTACCAAAGTAGTGGTCAAAAGCACGGTTCTCTATGATACATTAGAAAGCTGGTATAGGAGACTCATTGGAGGATGTTACCTTGCATAAACAAGATTACATGATCGATATCAGCCAAGCTCTCAGTCCTGGCCGTTTTCGAAGCCGCCAACAGGGCCGTGAGGGCCCAACGAAGTCTCGGAGAGAAAATCATGTCTGATAACCAAGGCCAATCCTTAACCAGCTGGTAAAACCAGAGGAGCCAAGACTCGAGACACTGCCACATCTTGGCAACTTATACCTCCCTCTTTCTAATCGGAATTAATCGTACGAAAAAGCAGAATCGGTTAAAAAGCACTCGTCGACGGTGGAGTAGCGTAGCAGCGCAAGATCTGGGTCCAAAAGCGATGATCACAAGATTTTCTCAACTCACACGTTTCAAATCATATCCATCTGATTAGCAAGAAGCAGATGATCATGCATCGGATGTAAATTGCAACGTTGAATATCTTTCCCAAGTTGGGAGGCCTTGTTTTAATACTAACTAATTCGCTGACCGATGGTGGTGCTCCGTGGCGAGCCAATTAGCGTGCGGGGATTGATCTCGTGGGGGATCTTTGTGAGATTTGCGATCACAAGCGATCGGGACTTTTCTTATCGGGAGGCGGATGTACGGCACGGAAATGGGACTCGCTTCCATCACAAAAGACCTTTCCATCATGCGCTTTTGAGAGAGTGAGCTTGGTTTGAAGAGTGCAGACAAAATGGTCGCTCACGATGAAGAAGCTGATGCTCTGCTTGAGGAGTTTGAACTGAGAGAGGAGGTCAAGGTGCATGATCGAACCCCGCCTTCGCTATGTTGCACATGCGGTTGGAGATGGATAGCAGCTCTTATCGTGGTCGTACTACTATCGGCAGTCGGGGCCGTAGTGGTATTATTCCATGGTTCGTTAAGCAACCAGTTGAGCGATGATGCTACCGGCCATCTTGGGTACCGACTCCATCCTGAAGATCACGCAAGACGCCCCCCAACAACAATCACATTGAACTGGACTATTACGACTGGGACTAGATCACCAGATGGAGTAGAAAAAAGAGTATATCTTGTCAACGGTAAAGTTCTCTGCCAATATGGGGTTTGCTATTACTGACTCTCGTAGATGAGTTTCCAGGGCCCCTCATTGAGGCCCGGTCTGGCGATCGACTTGTGATTCATGTTGACAACGGCCTTCAAGATGAAGGCATGTCTCTTCATTGGCATGGCCTGCGTATGAAAGACCAGAACAGTATGGACGGTGCTGTTGGGTTTACACAATGTCCTATCGCTCCCGGGAGAAGTTTCACTTACAACTTCACCATTGGTGCTGAAGAACATGGGACTTTCTGGTGGCATTCCCATTCCGATGTTCAACGCGCTGATGGGCTGTGGGGAGGTCTCGTCGTTCATTCCCCAGATGAGCTTGAAGTGCCACCGGAAGATTACCTGCTGATGGTCGGTGATTGGTTTCACCGAAACCAAACAGAAGTGCTAGGCTGGTATGCTGATGCAAGTAGTCGAGGGAATGAGCCCGTCCCAGATTCGTTGCTGATCAATGGTCAGGGACATTTCAACTGTTCGATGGCTGTTCCTGCGAGACCAGTGTCTTGTGAGCAGGTCCTGTTGAATGACCTCAAGCCCCTCATGATACACAATGGCGAGAAGAAGGCGAGAGTAAGAGTTGTCAACACGGGCTCCGTTGCGGGCCTTTCCTTGAGGGTTGGTGGAGCCATCATTCGACCGGTTCATGTGGACGGAGGCTTCGCTATTGAGTCTGAAGCTACTGAAACAATCGGTATCATGTATCCTGGTGAGAGAGTTGACCTCGAGGTTGAGTGGAAGGGAGACCAAGCGGGAGACCATTGGCTTACCATTTATCTGGATGACGAGTGCGTTTCTATCTGTTTCACTATTGGTAGATATGGGAGACTAATCAGCTTGACAGGAACTTTGGCTATCCCAACCCAGCACTGAACCCAACTCAAAGCTTCCCGATGTCCAGTTCAAGCACAAAGGGATCATTCGATGGACCTGTTCCTCAATCTTTGGAACAAGAGGAGATCCAGGCCCTTGACTCACAGGTTCTCAAAGCTGCTACCAAGGTATCGGATCTCCCAGCAAAGGCAGAACAGACTATTCTTCTTTACGCCAAGGTTGAGAAGCTGGCGCACATGGACTATGCACCAGTCGGATTCATCAACCATACATCCTGGACGCCACAATCTCCACCTCTACTCGCTCAAAATCGGACCTCATGGGACGAGAACCAACTCATCCCATTTATCGGAATATCGGACAGCAAACCGAAGAGAGTTGACATCGTCATTAACAATTTAGACGATGGCGCGCATCCGTTCCATCTTCATGGACATTCATTCTACGTTCTATCATCATACAGAAATCCAGGTCGCGGGAGCTGGGGCAGTTACAATCCGTACACAGACGAGGCGCCACCAAACGGCTTGAATCTTGAGTTTCCGGTGCGCAAAGATACCGTTAGCGTACCACGGCGCGGTCATGTCGTATTGGCGTTGGTGGCTGATAACCCGGGAATATGGGCGTTGCATTGCCATATGCTTGTACACATGGCGCGGGGTATGGCGATGGGGTTACATATTGGTGATATTGATGATTCAGAGCATGTTAACTCGGTGGATCAAGGAGCGGCGGAGTTGTGCATATAATCAGTTGATTTTGGTGATAATCGTATGAGCTTTCAGCATTTTACTTGCGACGGATGATAACTTTTCCAGGTGCTGCGTGGCCTGTAAAATGGTGATTAGCCTGATCTGGGTGCTATCCGAAGCCAAGAACCCCACTATCGCAATCTCCCAGCCGCCAATTCATGAAACGATAAGCTATAATTCGCATTCCTGTCAGTTGTTGCACTATTCTTAGAGGTAATTTCAGTAGAAAAGATCAGTGGTGATTATAGTAAATATAGAAAGTGCCCTTCATTGTCTTTTTAACTGTTCTCCCTGCTGCTTTTATCCTTCAGTGCCACGAGTCTAGCCCCAAGGGATATTCCCATTCAGGAAGCTCTCAAAACTTTGCAGGCCAATCATGAGAGTTACACTCACATGGGTTCTTCCCGGAGCAGTATTTAGTCCGTACTACCCTACCAAACGAATCAGTCCACTCTTTTCCCTATGTTTAATCCCTCATATATTTCCACCTGACTTACGCTTTGATCCTCAATTTTCGCTTTGAGTCATTGCAACTGTCGATCAGTCTGTGTGTTCTGATTCTAGTGCAAGCAAACGATGTCGGAAACGCCTGAGCCAACCCGCCAAGCCTCGGCTGCTCCCGAGGCCCCAGCGGCTACTGGAGGGTCTCCAGCTGCTGCGGCTGAGGTTGCCACTACCGAGTCAGCAGCCTCTCCACCCGCTGCCACGTCGGGTCCTATTCTTGACCCGCAGCATTGGGCACAGGTCAATGAGGTGCGTGAACGGACCTAATTAGATGTGATTGGGATGCTCATTGGATACTGCAGGAACAAGCACAGGCTGAGGCTGAAGATGATAATGCCGATGCTGACTCAACCCTTGACCCGGATAACGCCTCATCCACTGCTTCCATTACCTCTAGCATCCTCGAGTACAGAACTATTCATGGTCGCACATATCACAGCGAGCAGGGAAATGCTCAATATTGGTATGGTACCATTACTTCAAATGACAATTCACACATTTTGACACTTTTAAAGGGCCTCCAATGACGAGCAGCAAAATGATTTGATGGATCTCACGTAAGTTCTCTCTCCAAGCCTACAGAAAGCACTAACATACCATCAGTCACCATATTCTTACCCTTGGTCTTGGAGATAAGCTTCACCTGGCTCCACTGAAAGAAGAGAAGCTTCATGTTAGTTCCTCATTGGTGCCTGTTCCAATTGATCGACGCTAATTTCTTTAATAGCAAGCTATTGATATCGGTACCGGTACCGGTATTTGGGCAATGTACGTCGAGGTCTTCAGCTTGATGAGTCGTCTAACTGACTATTTAGTGATTTCGCTGACCAATATCCCGGCGCTGAGATTATCGGAACCGACCTCTCGCCCATCCAGCCCTCTTGGGTTCCCCCGAATGTTCAATTGTACGTGATGTCTCCAAGTCTTCTAACTAGCTAACCTTCTTACAGTGAAATTGAAGACTGTACCCGCGAATGGACCTTCAAGTCTGACTTTGCCGATTATATCCACGTCAGATGGTTGATGGGCAGCGTGAGAGACTGGGACGCCTTCTTCACCGAAGCTTACAGAGTCTGCAAGCCCGGCGCCTGGATTGAAAGCCACGAAGCTTCTTGCAACGTCAGTAGTGATGATGGTACTGTCGCACCTAACTCCGCTATGGGTCACTGGGGTGAATTCTTCAAGGAGGGCGGTAAGAAGATCGGTACCAGCTTCAGTGTCGTTGAGGACGGTACTCAGCGCAAGGCGATGGAGAAGGCCGGCTTCGTCAACATCCAAGAGTTCGACTTTAGAGTGAGTTATCCCCCCGCGCTTTTAAGTTAGGGTGCTAACAAGTGTGACAGAACCCCGTGGGCACTTGGCCCAAGGACCCCGTTGAGAAGCGCATGGGTGCGTACTCCAAGTATGGTCTTGAGACAGATAGCGAGGGCTTTATTCTGTTTATGGCGCATACACTTGGATGGACAAGAGAGGAGATTCTTGTGTATGTCGCTCAGTTCCGAAGAGAAATTCGCTCTGGGAAACACCACGGATATTTTGCTCAGAAGGTTGTTTGGGGACAGAAGCCCGAAACTACAGCTGCTTAGATGGCGCGGATATTGAGTCTACTCGCGATGCCTGGAAAGGCAATTATGACTATCAAAATGACAACCCTTATACAGAACGGATATTAAATCTTGAGCTGCCGTTGTTTTGTGAGGTTTCCAGCGCGAACGCCCCAGTTCTAACGCGACTCCACGAGTCAATACGGTTTACGATGGATCATAGCTACCTACCCTACAGAGGTCGTTTTGACATCACATCACATGTACACCGTAGCCGCAGACCCGTAGAAGAGTTATTATAATTGAGTAATTGTAAAATCTGAGGAGATGTTAGTGTAAAGCATAGTTAGATTATTTCGATTGAGTTGGTGCCAAGCTGCAAGTTAAGCGGACTAATCGGCTCAACATTCTTGAATGGATCATTGTGCTCTTTCACCCGCACCGCCCTGGCTCTTTGCCTCCTTGAGGGAAGATGTCCGCATATTCATCCGCACCTCTCACCATCGCATTCTCGCTCCCCAATGCTCCGATGCCCAAGATTTCCTCTTCTAGCGCCTCCAATGCCGAGGATCCCTCACGCTACTCAGACTCGTGATAGGCACCCCGCATCTCTAACCAGGAATTTGCGGGGTCGGGGATACCGGAGCCGAAGCGCACAGGGCACTCTGGAGTCGCATCGGCGCTGGATGTCTATTATGCGGGGGAGACAAGCATCTGAATAGCGTCAAGATCGACAGCTTGTTTCCCTGGATTGGGGGAATTTCTGTCTTCCCCAGCTTTTAGATGCTTGTAATCCCTGTTGCTCGTGCCATTAGTTCAGGAGGACATACGTCAGGTGTTGCTGCGCGTCTAATTCGAGATGAGAACTGTCAAGAAGCTCGGTCCGCTCCGGAGCGTCGGTGCTTTTGAGTTTAATTATGTGTCCACTTGGAAAAAGTATAAGGTCTCGGATATTCTCATGCAAGTTCGTTCCTTCGAATCAGGATCAAACTCCCAGGTTCATCATTTTTCTCCATCATGAAGCTATTCGTCAGCCCTCTCCTGGCACTCAGCTGCCTCATCGGCAATGCTGTAGCAGCATGGCCCAATGGACCTTTCAAAACAGAGGGTCGCTGGATCGTCAACGCCAATGGTGACAAGATCAGCCTCGCTGGAGCCAACTGGCCCGGCCACGGCGAAGTCATGGTGCCTGAGGGTCTGCAGTACCAATCCATCAAGGACGTTCTCTCCGATATTAAGAGCATTGGCATGAACGCTATTCGTCTCACCTTCGCCATTGAGCTTGTCGATCAGATCTACGCCAACAATGGTAAAGACGTTGATCTCCAGACTGCCTTCGAAGAAGGCCTTGGAAAGGAGAACGGTACAATTATTCTTCAGAAAGTGTTGAAGAACAACCCTTCTTTCACCGCTAAGACAACACGTCTTGAGGTAAGCTTAAGCAGCACTCTGCTTATAGAGGTACGACTAACCAGTTGTTAGGTCTACGACGCCATTGCTGCTGAGTGTCTCCGTCAACAGATCTACATTGACCTTGATAACCACATCTCCGAGGCCAAATGGTGTTGCGGCGGTACGGATGGCAACACTTGGTGGGGAGATACCCAGTTTAATGTTGATAATTGGGTTAGAGGTGTCAAGTACATGGCAGCTCATGTATGTTCTTTCACTATTCCCCGTACCCAAAATTCCGATACTAATGAATACCAGAGTAAGAAATGGCCCGCCAAGATCACCCAGTCCCTGCGCAACGAGCCCCGCGAACCTACAAACAACAACGCTCTCCGTGACAAGTCATACAACTGGAGTGATCTCTACAAATACATGCGCCAAGGTGCTGATGCAGTTCATGAGGGCGATCCAAATGGAATCATCGTCATCTCCGGCATGAACTACGACACCTATGTTACTCCTCTCTACTCCGGTGAGACACTCCAGCCAGGAGGTGAAGTCTTCAACCGAGATGACTTTGTCGGCTACGGCAAGGATAAGCTCGTTCTTGAGATTCACAACTACGAGAACAGTGGAACTAGCTGCTCTTCTCTTCGCTACAACCTCTACAACAAGGGTTTCCAGGCCATGAACGAGAGCGATCCCAACGTCGCTGAGGTCTTCCCCGTCATGCTGACTGAGTTTGGCCAGGCGATGAATGGTGCTGATTACAATACTGCCAACACTTATGTGAGCTGCTTGTCGGAGTATCTGCCCGAGATCAAGGCTAGTTGGTTCATATGGGTTATTGTTGGTCGTTACTATACACGTCAGGGCATTCAGGAGTTTGATGATTCTTGGGGCTTGAAGAAGGCTGATTGGTCGGGCTGGAAGAACGATGACTACATCGCGAAGTATCTGAAGCCCCAAATTGCAGGCACATTGAAGAAGTAGGCCAAAGGAGGTTGGACTTTAAGACAACTTGAATAAACAGCGTTTAACCTATGTGAGCCCAGTATACCTTTTGGAGCTTTAGGAGAGGGCGTAGAACTAAAGCATGTATTAATTTCTGTTCCTTTAGGCATTCATCGAAATCATCGAAACGGCGAAAGACTACAAGCCATGTGTCCGTGATCATTTATAAACCAAATCACTCTTGTACTGTCAAATACAGCGGCTCCCTAAGGAAGTGCTGATATGAGAAGATCAGTAACTACTAGAGTTCATTATGCTCAAGAGATTTCTCAATCCACTTCCACAATCGATGATCAGCAAGAAACACTGGGTTCATTTCAGACATCAGCGTCAACTTCCTCGCCACAGCAATAGAGTCTGGGTTCACGGTTCTTTTCGGGGGAAAGCAAGCTTGTTCCTTTTCTAGTAGTTCATCGGCCGAGAGATCATCCTCCTGAAGTTTAGCCAGAAGCTTCACATTTTCGTCCCGACCAGCGCGCTCATGGAAGAGCCCCAAAATCCTCTCCTTTCCATCCACAGAGGCGTCCTTCTCGTATATGAGTTCGAATAGCTTTTCGAAGAGCTGGTAGTCATTTTTGGAAAGTAAGCGTGTCAGTCGAGTGAAATACCACATTCTCTCTGATCTCTTCCAAGGAACCCCATCAGATTGGTCGTGGGCGTTTTGAGTAGCTTCCTGGATAAAACCTGACCGATAGGAATCGGCAAGAAATACTGATGGCGGTGCAGCTGAGTTACCTAGTGACAGAGCAGCAAGGATCTCAGATACTGGGCCAGTTGACGCTGAACTCCAGTCGATGATAGAGGTAATGTTGAAGTCTTCATCAACGTAGATATTACCAAGATGTAGGTCTGGATGGGAGATCGTGAATCCGGTTGCTCCGTCTGAGGACAGATCATTGACCATCTCAGATAGAAATTGACCTGCGGCGCAATAAAAGAGAATATTTTTACTGTGCTCGATCTTTTGGCCAATTGCCACAAAGTCATTCCACCGTCTCGATGCTTTCTGATAACTCGACAAGCTTTCATAATCCACCATGTCAGGAACTGGCGCGAAAAAGGTGTGCGGTGTGAGCGAAAGCTCTTTAGCGTGAGAGGTGAAAGCTGAGATAATGGAAGCAAGATAGTCGTGTTCATTATTGAATGGACCGCGATCCAGTTCTAGTGAGTCTCTCTCTTGCCACGTAAGAGACGGTGAGAGGCATTCACCAACGACGTAGTTCGTATCTCCATCTCGGAATAAGGAACCGATCCTATCGAATCGGTGCGCGGATAGTTCTGACATGAACGCACCAAGCTGGCTCATGATTTTGCCTCGGTCATGATCGGATATAGGCATCGGGGGGCTACGATGTCGGAGCCCTGGGACTTGGTATCGAGGCGGACTCCAGGCATACGATCCCAGAGAGCGGCCAGTAGCTTTGCTCTGGAGAATATATGGAATGCCAATATCGTTGTCGCTAGATCCACTATACAATGTCAATAACAAAAGCATGGGGATAAGAAACACTGCATACCTGTATGAAAATACTTGGGGAACCGGAATTGAAGTGTTTGTCTTGAGATACAGCAATGTAGATGCTTCGCTGACAAGAATCTTGGAGGTGGTTTCATCGGAGTAAAAGCTATCAAGGCCGCTCTTCGGAGAGCGGAAAACCCATTCAACCCCATCTTGGAAACAAAGAAAGATGACCCAGTTCAAGCTGCCGCACTTTGGCATCTGGGTTACATCGCAGGTGCATGATTGGCCGCGACGCTGTTCCGCAAGGGAGAGGAGCGCTGGGAGGTTGAATTTGGTAAAATAATAGATTTTGTCTTTCATAACTCAAAGCACTCCTCAAGGATTCAATATTGATGGAATAATTGAGGAAGTAGGTAATGAAGATACAAAGTCGATGGTGGGTAGCGTGGTGCCTAGAACAAGCTCAGGTTTCGCTGCGGCCAACGAATTGACTCAGGCCTCCAGGTGTAGCCTAACGGCCCCTGTAAAAAATTCTAAACGCTTGGTGAAATGACCCATGGATGAAGGCGCAGTGGGGACAAGCGGCCGGGTACTTCGCTAAGCCTTCTGGCTACCTAGGTGTGTCGCTTAGGAAGGATGATGTGAATGTATCAACAAACAACCAGGACTGGGGTAACGAGAGTTACGGCGGTTAGAGATGGCTGCGTAGGTACAGAGTACATTGCGACAACAAAGGCGCTTGGTGGGCCTGATGGAAGAACTTCGGCAATGCCTAAGGCAGCACGTGTGACAAAAGTTAGTAGGTAAAGTAAATATAAACTAGAATAACTAAGGTAACTATTATATAAAGTATTTTTTATTAATTAGAACATATTTAGCTTTTATATAATAGGTAATTGAAGATCTTAATATGCAGGATATAGTCCCATAACAGCCTCTTCAATTACTTTCGACTATTAATAGCTTTCGCTTTAGGCCTGATCTATTACTAAGAAAACATTATCTCTATCCTGTTCTCATAGTCTATGTTCGATGCATTCGCCTCCACCCTTTCGGTGCATGTACTAAATAGTCTATCCCATACTCTTGTCTGCTTTCCATAGTTCTTTGCGACCCTCCACCCTATCTATGATGCAAGTCATGATCCTCAATAGACAGTTCTGCATCAAAATAGCTTAACAGTGGGCTGAGAGTCAATGGAGGAACCAGGAATATTCTGAGCCCACTATGACCACTGACTTCTGTGTAAACGATATAGTGAAGGCATATCCACAACATGAAAAAGTCGAATGGTATGTTGAGAGTCCTTAACGTAGCATAGGCTAATGTAGGAACACCAACCATGTCCCAGACTTCTTGTTCAATATCTGCGTATGCAGTCAGGCGAATGCTGGGGTGCTTAGTTGTATGATGCGTTCGGTGAAATTTCCATAAGAAGGGAATCTCGTGTGCTGCTCTGTGGACTAGGTAGTACCAGAAGTCCAGAGTGACAGAGTATAAAGTGATGTTCAAGAAGGCCCATATCCACCAACTGAAATTCCCCAACACTTCGACGGGTCTTTGGCGTGGCTGGAAGGATAACAAAATTGGCATCCCAGTTCTTGCTATAGCCGTTCTGGCCAGTGACCATATGAGCTTCCCAGAGCTCTTGCCAGAAGCGCTGAAGTTATCTCTCTCGTGTTTGTCACCGTCAAAGTAACCGACCTGAAGTGCCAGTCTTCGGAAGGTATATCCTTGATGTCGGCACTAAGTTGATATGTATAGAAGTAAAGAAGAAATGCAAAAGATGCATAAAACTCTCTAGAGCTAGTTATGCTCATGAATACTTGCTGCAATAAAATCGGCGTGAAAGCATAGATGACAATCATTCGGTGTTGGGAGAGTTGGCTGACGCATGGTACCTTGTCATTTTTGGGGAAGACCGGCACCGACTTAGGTAGACGAGGGTATGTTGCCGTAAGAAATCTCCAAGTCGATGTTGTGTTTAGAGACTGCCAGCAACCTAAGAGGTAACCCCATAAGAGAGCCAGAGGATCACCCTGTCGTAGAATGATGTCCTGGATCACTCTGGGCATGGAAACCATAGCGGATTTTGTTTGTGACATATTGAACATATAAAAGACAAGAAAAATCATGAATGTTTGAAACAAGCTTTCAAGACCTTCCCATTATATGCTTTCCAAACTTTTCCTGCTTTTGCCGAGCTGGTGGCGCTGAACATGTCATGTATGGAGATCTGTTCCATGGCGACAGGGCTAGTAGTCTGGATTACCCAATTCGGTAATTCAGCTACCAGACCCTGGACGCTAAGCCCTTCAGCGGTGCTGATCACGCTAGATAGCTTCACTAGAGACAAATTACGACACTGATGCCTTGTTTTTGGGTCCATCAGACTGCCGCGAATTCTCAGAGAAACCTTTGCCTCTAATTACCTCACTTTGCAATAATTCTTCTCCTGGAACGTTAACCTAACTGCTTCACATCATATCACTTGTTACTTGCTTGACTCCATCGATCTTACGCTGAACATGTCTGGCCCAAAGATTATGCCTGGAGCTCAGAAAGATCTCAATTATTTCTTCGACATACCGTGGTGCCGTGATCACTTCATACACCCTGATGCCGTCGTAGTTCCTAGATTGGACGACAAACAAGACGGCCGCGGCAGTACCGGGAAGCTGTTCAGCGAGACACTCAACTCACCGTCGACCATCTCTCATCGCATCGTGCTGTTCCACGACCCTTCACCGGCGCCGACTCTGAACTCCGAATCGAAGACGTGTTGGCTCCCTGTTGAGACCTGCAGTGTGTTCTACGCCTTGGGCGATGGTGTCTGCGGATTCGGGGACATTTGCCACGGCGGTGTTCAAGCAACACTTCTGGACGATGTGATGGGCGTTCTCGGCATCCTCAACGCTCGACTACAAAGTGGCATGATCCCTACTAAAGCTACCGAGAGGTGCACACCTAAAACAAATCCTGGAATGCTCGACTTGGTAGCGAATATGATAGCCACCCAAGGCATAGAGGTTGAATATCTCCGACCGCTACGAGTTCCCAAGGTCATCCAGGGCACCGCGAGTTTGGGAGAGGTATCAGATGACGGAACTTCATTCGTGGCTTATGCGGTCATAAAAGATGGGAATGGAAAGGAATATGCAAAAGCAAAGGCGCGTTGGGCAGTGTTCCCGCTGAAGGGGAAGTTGTGAATAGGAAATATTGGATATGTAGTCACTCTAACTCTGGTACTCTCCCCCTAGCAACATCCAGTGAACGTTCCAGCATCTCCATGTCTCTATTAGTGACACCTACTGAGCGAAATGATTGGAATGCTCTTGTGAAAGATAGAGGCGCATTCTCACCCATAGACAACATAAATATGTCTGTGTCCACTGTTTCAATCCAGGAGCAAACCGCTGTGGTCCACTGGCCACTCCGGCTAATCAGACTTGCGAGAACCTGCTTACCCTCAGCACCGAGGAAGGCAGCTTCGAGAATCTCAGGCATGATGTTATGGTCGTCAAGACGAGACTCAAGTCTTGGGTACTGGTGAATCATTCCAGGCAGGATCTCAACCATACTCCCCATTCTTACTAATAATTGCCCAGTAACGTTGGTTTCTTTAAGTAGCCCTTTCTCGAACATGGCTCCTAAAGTCCTTAACCATTGAATACGGAGACTCATGTAAGCAAGATCGGACGAAAAGCCCTCTGGAAATCGTGGCCGTTTGTAAGGCTTCTCTGGAAAGTATGGCTCGCCAAAGGCGTCTATCTTCGATCCAGGTGGTAGATTCAGTAACAAAGAAAGGCATTGTCTTGAAACATGTAGCCCCCAATTGGCGTCTTCGACCTGCCTACGAATCAGATAGCGGCGCTGTTCAACGAGTTGCTCAATCTTTGGGGTGTCCCAGAACGAATCCGGCAGTAACCACCGTCCTAAGCCATCGTTTCGGCTTATGCTATCCCATATCGGATAATAGTTTTCGTAGTGAGTCATCATAACGGAGTTTTCATCGGTATCCAACAAGTCAAGGCTGTGCGACGTTGATCGCCATCTTCTGTTGAGTTCGGAAACAACTTCCAAGTTACTTGGGGTGGTAAGTCTCAAGCACGGAATCTGGTCTCGTTCTGGGCTTTCGATATCCACCATGAATACATTTATTTCAACAATCAGTGTCGTGTTCATGTGGATGATTTGGGATTGGCCACAAAACAGCTCATAATCGGGTGCCGGCGTCGAGGTATATGGGAGATGTCGGCCTAGCCCAGTGCCAATCGCTCCCCAGTAGCTGTCTCCAACAAATGGAGGTACGAAGTAGAACTGCCATTTCTCCCAACCATGCGTAAGGATAACAGGCAACTGACATTTCTGTGGTATGGGAGCATGTAAGTCCTTTCTGAGCTCAGTATTGGTAAGGAATGAGTCGATGGTGGCGACCGACATAGGCTTGGTAACGGAGTAGAAATAAGGATAAGAGACGTGAGGTTCGATTTGTGTTAGGAAAGAAAATGCAATGTTCCAATACCGCAATTCCAAAGCTCGTTCTACGGTGTCCATAGTTGCCTGTGCTCCAAAAGCAAGAAGAGTCGAGATAAGTTGCACACGGTCCGCAAAGGGACCATCAAATGCGATATCCAGACAGTTTTTTCCCAATGCACTCGCTTCAGGACTAGTTGAGAAGCTCAACAGAGTCTCTTTCACATCGCAGCGTTCCCATATACATGCCATACGCAGAAGGATCTCCTGTTTTCGACTGGATATGCGGTTATTAGAAGCGAAGAGCTTTCGAATTGTATGGGATACGTTCTCGAGATGGGCATAATCACGAAATAGTCGGATTGCACTGTACAGCCCGTCCTCTCCGAGGGCATCTACGTCGAAGCCCGTACGAAGCAGGTAATATACTAAGCGGAATTTGAGTTCATCTGGAAAGTCGAGTTCCAACGCTTGAGTAATGCCGCGCCAATTGACAATGGGATCTGTCGCTAAGTCCTTTTCTACTATCAGATAGAGCATGCCTGCGTTTCCAGACGATATAGCCCACTCTGTGATATGTGATTTGTTTTTAAGATGCTGAATATCCTCCGCCGTGAACTGACGCAGGAAAAAGGTGAATGCTTCAGCATCAGAAGAAAGTATAGCTTCCTGAGCGTATTCAACAAAACAATTATCAGAATATGAGAGCCTTTGTAGAAGAAGGGTCTTCGTTGGCTGACTTATACCTATACGAACAAACATGAGACACAACCACCTAACAAGATGATAGTCCAGTTGATACAGAATGACCTGTTTTAGAAGGAGAATATCGACAATAAATCATCGCCGCTTTATAGGTAGGAGCTCAGGCTTACCTTAGACGTAGCTTAGGGGGTGCTCAGCCTTGGCTTCGGTAACCTACCTAAGCATCCTAAAGTACCCTTACTACCTAAATATAGGTATTTATAATTATTACCTTCTAACTCTAGTTATTATACTTAATAAATAGCCCCTAACTGCTATATAATAACTTAGAGAAGGCTATATTATCTAACTAATAGAACTAGCACACTGCCTATAAAGTCTACCTAGCCTTTACTTATAATTACTATAAAAAGGCAGTATTAACTACTCTCTTAACTTTAGTACCTAATAGAATTTATCTTATTATACCTTACTTAATAATATTTTAAGCCCTTTATTTTATAATTATATATAGTCTTAAATATCTATTATAAAGGTATATAGGTAGAAGGCTAAGAACCTAGATAATCTAATTAAGCAGGCAATCCTAAATAGCCTTTTGCAAGACTATTCTTAACTTAATCCATATTCTGTAAAATAAAACTTAAATAAATAGAGTAAAGAGAAATATAGCTATAAGCTAAGACTATAAGAAGCGTAAGTAATATTTTATTAATACTAGAATAAAGCTAATATATTCTTAACTATAAAAAAAAGTTCTTAGGGTTAATACTATAAGATATATAAACCTTAAAGCATTTTACTAAATTCCTTAGATTAGTAAAGCTAGGTAGATTGCCTTAAAAAGGAGGTAAAAAGATACCT